>CM029014.1:90236036-90551035 GCA_016801055.1 Panax notoginseng
ATCCAGTAACTTAGAAGGAGTTACATCTGGTGGATAGGATTGATGATGTAGATATAGACACCATTGTCTTCTTCTGATGTGTATTCTCTCTATATCTTTTGATAGGCCTCTATTAGATACTGGGTGGTTGTGCCTCATTCTCGTTATATCTTTTGATAGGCCTCTGATAGTTGTAGGGCGTCTGTGCTCCATTTCCCTGTATTTTTTAGCTGTACAGAGATGATGTATTTAGATGGTGATGTACTTAGGAATGTATGTACTATTTTCCATTACCTACATCATATTACCATCTATTTTTTGTCATGCATGTATTATGTCATGCATATGTATGTCTAGAGATATTCAGCATTGACCCCTGGATGGTCTTATGATATGACCCACTTAAATGTCTTCTTCGACAGTCAACTGTATTGATCACACCCCACCAGTATTGGTGCCCTCCCGTCTGAGATCTTGGTATGATAGTGTATCCCCTTCAGACATGGTGATTGTAGACCAACTATTGAAGCATTCCATGACCCTCTTAACGTTCTAGGTTCCATTCGGCTTCGTAGATGGCATGCTAGAGCATTGGGTACCGGAGAGGCAGGTTTTTCGGTTTGGTACCAATGAGTTGACTCCTACCTTAGAGGAGTATGAGCGATTGATGACTTTGCCCTTAGACAGGCCTTGCGCTCGGATGGCTATCGGAGATATGTGTCGACAATTCATGACCTTCACCAGGTTGCGGCGTAGACTAGTGCAGGATAAGATTACATCCGGCCATGTATTGTCCCAGCATTTTTTGATAGACATATTTGGCTCAGTGGACAGTTACGCACGATATTCTGGGGATTTCACCACGCCAGAGGATCAGTGTCATGTGGCTAGGGTAGATGTATTCGTGATATGCGTAGTAGCTCATTTGTACATGCCACTGTACATGGATAAGCTGGACATCAGTGTTGTCATGGCGGTGAGAGCTCTCAGGGAGGGTCATACCATTATTCTGATGATTGTGGCAGAGACACTGAGGTTAGCCACATATTGCCACACCTATCCTGCAGGAGTGTTTATAGGTAGCTTGGTCTTGTTGTACGTGTGGTTCATGTCACACTTGAGACTGATTGGCACGTTCTGACGACATGGGTATTATTTTTCCCATGAGATAGCCATGTCTTACTCTTTTCAGCCAGCGGAGTGTGTAGACGCGACATCCTGGTCGGTGTTCTCGGCAGGGATTGGAGATCCATTTGACATTCTGCTATGTACAGGACTCAGCTCTCCCTATAGTTTCATTACTCATGCACCGGGCATGGACTATCTCCCTCTAGCTGGGCTGAGTGGCATGACCACATATCACCCACTGGCCATGATGTCACAGTTTGACCAGTTTTAGGAGGTGCATCCTTTTGAGGGGGTGTCGGGTCAGCATTTGTCATCTCGCCATTTGTAAGCTGAGGATAGATATAGGGTGTATGCCTGTTAGGATCAGCCCGAGAGTGCGGAGTTTTCTGTTAGCCATCTGAGCTGTTCGACAGAGTATTCTGCATGGATGGAGATAGAGACTGTATCAGCTGTGGTAGTATCCACAGTGCCGGGGATTTAGTCAGATGGTGGAGAGCCCACGGAGAACATTGATTCTCACACCGAGGAGGAGCCATTCACTAGGTTGCCAGCAGCTCTTGTAGATTCTCCAAGTACGAGTGCTACTATGATTCAGCATTCTGTACAGTACCTAGAGCAGAGTCTTCATCTGATGACCTTTGAGAGAGATTAGGCTAGGGCCTTGATGTTGACATCTCTTGATGGGAGAGATGTTGCCCTACTAGAGAGAGACGAGGCATTAGCTCATAGAGATACCGCTGTTGCTGAGCAGGATGAGGCTAGATCATCTAGAGATGCAGTGATTATAGAGTGAGATATCGCTATATCTGCCCGAGATATTGCTGTTACAGATAGTACTATAGTGAGCTCCATTACTTCTGGCATCATTACAGAGATGAACACGTATATTGATAAGCATAGTGCCACCATACAGTTAGATGTAGATCTATTGACTCGTGTAGAGACCCTTGGGCAGGAGATCACAGCGTTACCTCCTTCTTCTAAGAGGGATGCCATGTTAGGCTTGATAGCTTACATACACACTGACTTGTAGATGGGTTTGTATGTTCCTACACAGACTAGCTTAGCCATTTTTTCATGTACAGTACACATTGTATATATCAAACATCATTATATATAGCAGGAAAACATATTTTGATCACTTCCCTTTTAGTTATGCCTTATTGCTTGCTTGATATTTGCCTGTTTCTCCAGGGCTTGTGATCTTGATGTATTCTAAACTCCTCCTTGATGGACGAACATTGGGATGTCTCAGGATCTTTCAGAATGGATCATTGATCTGTGTGTATTCCTTAACTTCTTTAGTGTCTTGGGACTAATTTCTATATGTAGATGTGGAGAGGAGTGTGGCTTTCCTCTCTGAGGTTGACCGCACCACAGATGGTCGCCGAGACTCCTTTGTATGGGGGAGCCCAGTTAGTTCCATTTCTTATAGATTGGTGTTTCTCTTTGAGGACTCAACCGCAGCTTAGATGGTCGCCAATTATCTCATTTACATGGGGAGGTCAGGTAGTTCCATCCCTTTGGTCTGAAGCCGATGAAGTGTGATGGATTGAAGGATGATCCCAGTACCATTTAACAAGTTTTTGTGTTTTGGTAGGGGGTAAGACCGAACCATGAATGGCTGCCTACATAATCCTATTGAAGAGGAGATTTTGGTCTGCGTAGTTCGAACCTGGTGTAAAGGTTCAACACTGTATGTGGCAAAGGGGTGTAGAGATATATATTTTTTTGTAGTGAGAATGGTGTAGAAATGTTTTTTTTATTTTTGTTTTATTACGACCGGACCATATAAAATGGCTGCCTACGTACTACCGTGTATTAGGGAGATCAAGTCGGCGTAGTTCACCTCATGTACAGGGCGGTTTGTAGCCGACAAGTTTAATCCCATGTACATGATAAACTAAAGGTGTAAAGGGTTTAATCCCTGGTGGGATAACCTGAAGGTGTTAAAGGTTTTTGAAAACCTATGAGGAGTGAAGGATCTGGTGATCCAAAAAAAACCAGGCTGCTGGTTGGAAAGTGTGTTTGTCCCTGATGGGGCAAATGGGTGTGAGGAAAGTTATAGTGAAGGTTTTGAAAACCTGAATTAACTGGGGATCTGGTGATCCATAACCAGGATGTTTGCTTGATGGTAACTTTAGACATAGTACCATTTCACGGTGTCCGAGTTAATGAGTTGCAAAAATTCATCGCCATCCATCTCCTGTAATCTGAGTTCGCCTCCTGTCAATACCTCTTTGACAACAAATGGGCCTTCCCAGTTAAGGGTGAATTTTCCTTTGGACTGATCTTGGTTGTCAATGATCTTCTTCAAAACCAAGTCATGTTGTTTAAACTGCTGTAGTCGGACTTTTCTGTTGAAGGATCTAGTGATCCTTTGCTGATATAATTGACCTTAGAAGATAGCAGTGGTTTACCTGTCGTCTATTAGAGACAATTGGTGATACCTATCTTGTACCCATTGGTCTTCATTCAGCTGAGTGTCTATCAACACTCTAAGGGATTCCATTTCCACTTCTATGGGGAGCACTGCTTCCATCCCATAGGTTAATGAGTAGGGGGTTGCCCCAGTGGAAGTGCGCATTGATGTTATGTAGACTAACAGAGTTAGAGGCAATAAGTAAGGCCATCCTTTGTGATTGGCGGACATCTTTTGCATGATCTTATTGATGTTTTTGTTAGCCGCTTCAACAACACCATTCATCTTTGGACGGTAGATGACGGAGTTGAGATGTTTAATGTGGAATTTACTGCATAATTCCTCCATCATTTTGATGTTGAGGTTCTTAGCATTGTCTGATACAATTACCTCTAGCTGTCCATATAGACAAATGACATTGTTTCTGATGAAAGCAATGATAACTTCTTTTGTGACCCTAGGGAAGGAGGCTGCTTCTACCCATTTGGTGAAGTAGTCGATCATGGTAAAGATAAACCGATGCCCATTACTGGCTTTGAGCTCGATGGGCCCAATCACGTCCATTCCCTACATTGAGAAGGGCCAGGGTGAACTCATCTTGTGGAGCTCCCTTGGAGGGGCGTGGATATCATTCCCATGAATTTGGCATCGGTAACATCTCTTGATGTAATCATCACAGTCAGCTTTGAA
Source organism: Panax notoginseng (assembly GCA_016801055.1). NCBI lineage: Eukaryota > Viridiplantae > Streptophyta > Magnoliopsida > Apiales > Araliaceae > Panax > Panax notoginseng. The sequence continues at coordinate 90,240,256 of CM029014.1, forward strand.
AGAGAGCCAGTAATGCCCTGTTCTTAGGATCTTCTTTATAAGTAGGGGGCCGCTCATGTGTCGGCCACATACTCCACCATGGATTTCATCCATGAGCCTCTGAGCTTGGTCCTTGTCCAGACATCTAAGGAGACCTAGTCCTACATCTCTTTTGTAGAGTGCGTTTCTATTCAGATAGAACTTCATAGCCAGTCGATAGATCCGCCTTCTTTTAGTCGGGCTTGCCTCAGCGGGTGTAGATCCATCTTGTAAGTACTCCTTGATATGCTGATACCAAGGGTGTTGGATGGGAGGTAGCTCATCCGATATTTCTCCAATGTAATTCCCATAGGCCGGTGCCTTTTGTTGGGCAACTATGAGGGTTGGCATGTTTTCCTTGTCAAGTATGTTGATCAAGTAGGCCAAGGTTGCTAGCGCATCCACAAAGTCATTCCTATTCTGAGAAATGTAGAGGAAGGATATTTCTTCAAACTCCAAAGCCATATGTAGAACCTGCCGATGGTAAGGCAACAAATGTAGCTCTTTGGTGTGATAGATTCCTGTGGTTTGTCTGATTACCAATTTGGAATCCCCAAAGATAGTTAATCATCTGATGCCCATTGATTGAGCAAGTTTTAGCCCCATTATACATCCTTCATACTCAGCTGTGTTGTTGGTGTTGGCAAACTGCAATTTTACGGTGACGGGTTGTTGTTCCCCCATAACGGATACTAGAACTGCTCCGGCTCCAAAGCCTACTATGTTTACAGCTCCATCAAAATACATCTTCCATGATTGGTGTGTATCGTCCTGATGGTGTTGCTGAATTATTATTACCCCTTCATCAGGGAAGTATGTTTCCAAGGGTTTGAAATCCCCTGAAGGTGCGGCGACCAGTTGATCCACAATTCCTTGACCTTTGATAGACTTTTGTGTCACGTAGACGATGTCAAATTGTTGTAGGATCAACTGCCATCTGGATAGTCGACAATTCAGCATGGGTTTACTGAACATGTACTTGAGAGGTTCCACGCGGGATATGAGATGGGTTGTGTGACCATGGAGGTAATGTTGTAACCTCATGGAAGCCCATGCTAAAGCACAACAAGTTTTCTCAATCAGAGTGTACTTGTGTTCACTGCTGCTGAATCTTTTGCTGAGGTAGTAGATAGCTCGCTCTTGGCCTCTATCGTCTTTCTGTCCCAGCATGCAGCCCATGACATTGTCACTGATGGATATGTACATGAACAGGGGAACATCATTCATGGGTGGTACCAAAATAGGAGCTTTGACTAGCTACTCTTTGATTGTAAGGAAGGCCTTCTGGCACTCATAATTCCATTTCATGGAGGAGTTCTTCCATAACAACTTGAAGATAGGCTTACCGTTTGCTGTGAGTTGGGAAATAAATCTACTAATAAAGTTGACTCTTCCCAAAAATCCCCTTATTTCTTTCTTTATCTGAGGAATGGGCATTTCCGTAATGGGCTGGATTTTGGTGGGATCCAGCTTAATCCCCTTGTGGCTGACTAGGAAACCTAGCAACTTTCCTGATTTGACGCCAAAGGCGCACTTGGCTGGATTCAACTTCAAGTTGTACTTATGCAACCTGTTGAAGAGCTTTTTGAGATTGTCTAGATGGTCTTCTTCCCTTCAGGACTTGACAATGATGTCATCCACATACATCTCTATCTCTTTGTGCATTAAATTATGGAAAAGAGCTATCATGGCTCGCTGATAGGTAGCTCCGGTATTGATGAGGCCAAATGATAACCGTCTGTAGCAAAAGGATCTTAAGGAGTGATGAATGCAGTTTTCTCACGATCCTCTTTAGCAACCATGATTTGATGGTACCCCGCAAAGCAATCAGCAAAGGAGTACATATCGTATTGAGCTATATTATCAATGAGTATGTGGATGAATGGCACGGGAAAGCTATCTTTGAGGCAAGCTTTATTCAGGTCCCGATAATCCACGCAAACTCGCACTTTCCCTCCCGGTTTGGGCACGGGGACTATGTTGGATAGCCATTCAAGGTATGTTGACACCATGATAATGCCGGCTTGAAATTGTTTCACAATTTCTACTTTAACTTTTAAACTCCACACATGTCTTAATCGCCTGAGCTTCTGCCTGACTGGCTTGAATCCCTCTTTGATGGGAATGCGATAAATAACAATATCAGTAGACAAACCGACCATGTCTTCATGAGACCATGCAAACACATCCTGGAATTGGGTCAATAGAGTAACCATGTCATTCCTTTGGTTTGGAGTGAGGTCCGTACCAATCTGGATTTGTTTGGGGTTTTCCAAGGTTTCGAGGTTAAAATAGGTGGTTTGATCAAGATTTGGCTTGGGTTTGTCTTCGACCCATTCTTTGATCTCTTGAGGTATCTCATAGTCCTCTTATATTTCCATTAAGTCTGAGTCCAACTTTACATCAAAGTTACAGCTCTTGTTGAGAAAAAACACCTCATCAGCAAGTATAGGCACATCTAACTTTAGAGTCCTGAAACAAAATACTTTCACTTAATATATGAAACTGCTCAATCATACAAAGTGTTAACATGTAATGACAAAACAACTGCTAATACTGTATAAAAAGTAAGTAGTTATTGTTATCTACAGGGCAGAGGGAGTTTCTACCCTTTTTACCCTCGTCGGTAAAATGTAAGGAGTGCTGGTCCAATTGACAAGGGTGAAGTTCTGGTGGACGGCCGTGATGGAGGAGTCGTTGTCGTCCTCCTTATTCCAAATGATGACCATGATATCTAGGAAATCATCGTCTGGGGTGATTCTGTTTGTACTATCCGTATGGACAATGATGCGTATGTTTGATAAGCACTTGGCAATGTCCTGCTTATGCCTCCGGTCCTTTTCATGCACCTCCAGATCTGGTATCAAGACCTCTTTTCCTTTGACCGGTATCGGCTTAGGAAATAACATAATCATCACATGTGCAGGAACCTTTACTGAAGTTTGTATAGATTCAGCTTTTGTAGGTGCAGGCAATAGACGTATGGCAGAAAATGAAGGAACCTTTTTGTGTTTGTGAGGATTCCTGTTGCTAGAGCTAGTAGAATTGCCTTGTTCGGCTGTCCCTATTTGACTGGGAACTTGAATTAGGCGCTTGATGCCTTGATGGTCTTTGCCCAACCCTTGTCCAGGTTGATAGCCCGAAGATAACATTTCTTGGCTTACCGATATTACCTCGGCGGAAACTTTGGGTATCAGAGGTGTCGACGTCGGGATTTTTATTTGTTCCTTCTCTGTTCTTGTCTTTTGGTTTTCTAATGTTAGGTGAGATTTGCTTGAAAAACAAGTTGTGAAAAGGTTCGACATGTATATGTCGACGATTAGAATGTAAGAGTCGCCAGTTGGTATTTTTAAATGGTTACACCAACTCAACAGAGAAAAGGTTTGCACATTGACCTAGTGATGTGACACTATTTAACTGGTCTGTGAAACCGAGATTCGTTAGGGTCCGGGGGTTTGATTATGCGGAGAGAAGGTGTTAGGCACCCCCCGACATCCGTGTTACCATGGTGACTATCACTTTTCAATTAAATTGTTATCTGAATGCATGTGTGTGTGTAGATCAATGTGCAATTATCTGGAACTAGTGCTATGCCTCGTTTGCACCTATATACAAAGGGTTTGAATTTTGTATAAAAGTTCAATTTTAACAAGATATAGCAATGATGTTTTATAAATGTGGTTTTTTCAAACCCTTGTGCTCAATAGTAATTGAGGCCTTTGATAGTTACATTTTATTATGTGTTCGGCTTAGTTGCTTTTGTTTTCGAGATGCAAAGCATCTTCGAGAAAATATGATAAAAAGCAGTGCCGAACTCCTTGTGGGCATGAGAGTCGTCTAAGGACATTTAAACACCGTGAATAATTTACAAGCCATGTACAGCTGAAAATGTCCATCACGGGAACCGAATCTAGATTCAGTAGACTGAATCTATGATCACACGATTCCTAGGCTCACATGATGTAGTAGTTCGTATGAAAGCTGTAAACAATTATATATATAAAAGCTGTAAATATATATATATATATATATATATATATATATATATATATATATATATATATATATATATATATATATGCAGACAATCAACCACCACGAAGTACCTCCATTGGGGATTGAAAAATATAAATAAAGTAGTAAAAACGATCAACCGCCACGAAGTAAATTCTAAGCGGGGCGAAATGTAAATAAAGCTGTAAAAGGCCACGATGTAAACTCCAGGCCTGACAAAAATGTTTATATATATATATATATATATATATATATATATATATATATATATATATATATAAAAGCAGTAAATGCTCCGGATGTAAAATTCAGGCTCATCGAACAGAGTTCGACAACAGTTTATATATAAGCATATATATAAAAGCAATAAACGCTACGGATGTAAATCCAGGCCCAATCGAGGCATAACTCGATAATGTTATTATATATATAATATATAAATATATATATATATATATATATATATATATATATATATATATATATATATATATATATATATACAAAGGAAATAAAAAGCCACGAACCGAAGTTCGGGCATACACACACAACACGACTCTCAACGTGAATAACAATGTGTGCAAAAAGTGTGGAATAGGCTTTAGATGATGTAAGAAGGCTTACAGTGGACTGTCAAAGAAGACTTCAATAACTTTAAATGGATGAACACTCGGTTACCACCGGTAAAAAATAGCCAAATATAAGCTCACAAGTATTTGAAATGAGAAAGCACTCAATTTATAGTGTGTACAAAGCAAATTGGACATGGCTTCCTCACCTTTTCTCTTTGTAAAATGGTTGTCCCAAGACCTCTATTTATAGAGGGGGAGCCGCAGATGCACCTGCGGCTGCCTGGGTGCCCTGGGCTCTGCGGGTCCTGCCGTCTCGAAGTACATGCACGTGTGTAATGTATTGTCCGCTTAAACTTTTAGAACTTCAATATGGGCATCCGATCGAGGTGTATAAGACCTTTTATGACATGCTGTTGTTGAGAGCTACACAATGATATGGATAACAGGTTGTACGAAGTCGGGAACATGGGACCATGCCCAAGTCTTCAAGCTTCAAATTTTATCTGGTGTGCTGTCATTGTGGAGTTGTCACTCGGGATTAGAGCTATTGGTTCATGTAGGACATTTCTATGTAGTATGTATGTTAAAATATTAGTGAGATGGCGCGTTGGGGATTAAGGTGGCAAAATGATGATTTTGCCCCTGACCGGGGTTATCTCCGATTTTGGGCTGATATAGTAGTCGTTGCTCAGGGTTATCTCTGAGATTGGACTGCTGCAAGTATTGAACGTCCTCAGGGTTATCTTTGAGGTATGTCTGACCTCCCGGGGTTATCTCTAGGTTTGGGACTGAGTGCCTCGAGGCTATCACCGAATGTTGAAGCTGATCGCAGGGGTTTAAAACAAGCATTTCCGGTGTTATCTTCGGAACTGTAATTACATTCCTCGGGGTTATCTCCGAGGTTGGGTCTGATGCTCCCGGGGTTATCTCCAGGATTGGAATTGAATATCTCGGGATTGTCTCCGAGATGGCAAACTTCTCCGGTGTTATCTCCGGAACTGGAACTATATTCCTCGGGGTTGTCTCTGAGGTTAAAACTGAAGATCCCGGGGTTGTCTCTGGGATAACAACTATATATCTCGGGGTTGTCTCCGAGATATAAAATTGAGTATCCCGGGGTTGTCTCCAGTACTGTGTTGATTTGACTTCCAGGGTTATCTCTGGAAAATGATTTTGCCCTCCTACAAGGTTAGTAACTTGAATGAAAAATTTTGAGTGTCTATAGATGCCCCTCTTTATCATATTCATGCAGTGTAATGGCACGGGTAGGATAAAGAACACTAGACACTTGAAACATGACAAGATATTCATTATGCAATGTCCTGCATCATGATGCAAATGTATGATGTATGTGGTTCGTTGGACTATTTTCTAATGGGATGTGATGACTGTTTGCTCGCATAACTTGTGATGGGGACTGGAGTTATCACAGATATCCCTGATGAACCGCTTGGATGTGTGCTCGAAAGAGTTCAGGAACTTCCAGGATGTTGACATTGGGTTATCACCGAAGTCCATGATCCTTGGCACAGACTTCCCATTGAGGATGTACCTCTCATATGCGAGAGACCTGTGGGGATGTATTCTATCTATTGAAGACGTGTATAACATATTCCATCATCGGTCCTCCCTGATGAGGATGTTCTTCCCTGGTTGGTATCTCCAGGTCCTTCCAGTGTTCTATTGGAGCAACTGCCAACAGTTTGTGTTTGTCAGGGTTGCCTTGTGACACCCCTAAATCCAAGTTACCTGACCCCCCGAGTTTGGTGCTCACGATCCACAATATATATAACATTTAACTACCCATTGAATTGTAAATAAGAACATACACATCATTAACTGATATAGTTAATACATAAGTCCCATGTCCTCTAACCTTAACATTACAAACATACCCTTTAGATATACAAAAAGGGTTCACAAATACAACATAATAATAATGTTATTCATAACTAATTTATCACTATGCCTTTGTCTTTGTCCTTCACAGTACCTCTTGCCACTTCGTCCCTAGCTGAAAAGTTTTATTTAGCAAGGGTGAGCAACAAATTTGCCCCGCAAGTTAAGACATACAATAAATATATACGAATCAATAAGAATAGACTATCTAATTTGATAGAATAATACCAATGTTCGGGGAACTTTGAAATAGCTGAACAAAGCTTTAATAACTAACAAGTCTTCTCGCATTCTATGCAACATAATAATCTGATAATGAAATAGTACAACGCTTTCAAAGTTTCTACGATATTCTAATGAATAATCAAGAATCAATTTAACGCAATAACAAAGTGGAATGTTTTTTAGATTTATGCTGAGTGATCTATTGGATCTTGAACTTATCTTCTCGAGTAACTATCAAAGATTTGACTTTAATATACCCAGGTGTATCAGACAACCATAAAGATTAAATTATACCCCTCTGTAAGTACTTAGAGCGGCTAACTCTTTGTACCCTATATTATGCATAACACTCAAAACGCGCGTAAAAGCTGATATACGACCAAATATGTTCCCTTTATATAAAAGGTTGTTCTTCTCAGTCTTTGAATCAAAATTTAATTTAACAACGAAATATTATGATTTCAATATTTAGTCACTTCTCGATCTAGCTGAAATAATTGACATCGACCTGTCAATAATAATTGAATTATCTTCTTGAATATATCAAGTTTTAACAATTGTTCTTCTAGCTAGAATAATTAGCTCAGACATATCTCAACACAATTCGATAATAAATAAGAATTATCTGTACTGTCAATACTAGCTTCTATGTAAGTATCCAACAATAGTTATTCTTTAATTATATTCTCAAAATTCACTAATTCAATTTGAATTAATAAACATGCACTAAATGTGAATAATCAACAATAAATTATTGGACGTGGTCTAATCAACAACAATTAACCACCATAATAATTTAACAAGTATAACTCAAGGTTGAGTTAGAAAACCTTGGAATACTGCTACATAATATATTTAAATGCGTTCGTAAGACCTATAATCAACAATATCGGTCTCACAATTAGCACAATAAATTATAACACGTAACACTGTAGTTCACAGTCAATCTTTCTCCTAGACACATTACCACATAATCACATCAATGTTTATAGTTTATATAAACACTTATTAAGTCTAACAAGTTTGGTCTGGTTGGACTTTGGTCTATTCTCAGTGTTCGGGTCACCCTATTCGACAATTAACACATTTATTGTCAATTAAACTTGGTCTCTAAGCTTTAATATTAATTTAGATAAGTCAAATATCGTTTATAATATTTTTCAGAAACTTTTAATAATTTATAAACAATTATTATAATTTATAATAATTTTTCAAACACTAGAATCATTTTTAAATGATTTAAATATAAAATAATCTTATCATTATTAATATTTAATAATATTAAAATATTAATGACATACTTGTCAAAATATTTTAAGTTATTAATAAAGTTATTATTAATAACTTAAAATATTTTTAAATCATCAATATTCTACCTAAATGATTTTTAAAATAATTAAAATCATCTTTAAATCATCACCATTAATATATAAATGTTAATGAAATTATTATCAAAATATTAAAAGTCATTAATTATGACTTAAAATATTTTTATATCATTTTTCTCATTTTTAAATAATTTTTAAATCAATAAAATCATTTTTTATTCATTTATTTAATATAATAATTAAATAAATCTATTATCATTAATATTAAATTATTAATGAAAATTACTCAAAAATATTAAAAGTCACATTTTATAACTCAAAATATTTTTAAACACTTTATTCTTATTTAAAATGATTTTTATAATATTAAAATCATTTTTTTCTAATTTATTTAATACACTAATTAAATAAATTAAATATCATTAATATTCAAATAATTATAAATATTAATTAAAAATATCTGAAATTATTAAAAGTTATTTTTCATAATTTAAAATAATTTTTATAATTTTTAGAATTTATTTTTTATTTTTAAGTATTTTCTGGAAATTCAGGAAATAGAAATTAAATAAACCGTCGCTATAGCCTACAGCGACGCTTTTTGTCGTCTTAGGTGTTCTTGGCCTCAAGAACACTGACAGTCAATGTTTCAACATGCCATGTTTGACCGAATGTAATTTTCTTCTCAAATTGTTTCTGGGCCATGTTAAATATTGATAATGCAGTGTTTATGTAACACTACACGAATCAATAATCATTTATGTCATACCATAACACATCAGGAAGATACGATCCTTCAAAGTTACTGTCAGACGCTACTTGGGTTTTCCAGAAACTCAGGCAGTTCGAGTGGCCATATTCTGGTTCAATTTAATCTGAGTTCTGATCATTATTTTGGTGGTTTTATGGTTCATACATCTAGTATACATGACAAGGAACAACTAACTATCCTCATCTCAGTCCAAATCTAAAACATTAGCCAGATTTAATTCGGTCAAATCTTGTCAGAAGCTCATGCAAAACCATTTTTGGAAATTCCAGAATTTCAAGTCATGGCCGAATGGCCTACTTTGACCACTTGCTACAATCGATCTGTTGACTGTTTGTGGGTTCTTAAGGCATGGATCTACATTACAGACAACATGCTACAAATATGTTACAACAACATTATAAAATCACTTAATATCTGACAGATACGGGCCGTTCAAAAACTTGTCAGACGCTGTTTAACACTTTCTGGGTTACCTAGAATTTGACTGGTCATGCCCGGTCAATGGGTTTTGACCGTTTATAACTCACAATATAAACATCAAATGACTGTACTACCACTTCTAGATCAAAGACCACATACCCGACTACCAATCCAAAACATAAAACAAGAAAAATAATAAACAGAGAAGAATCTGTGGCTCCTGACATTAGCTTGTTAGAAATCATTTCAAGTTCAAGAACAGTTTTTGAAAAACACCATTTTAAGGCACTTTGTTGCTATGGATCCATGATCAATCATCATAGATCATAATAAAACTCCTTCTACCAAACATCTAAACACATAAACACCAACTTTTTCTTATCATGTAAGATCAAACTTAAGTTAGAATTTTATACCTTCTTTGTCCAAGCTTTGATCTTGCCTTAACAATCTGATCAAGATGTTTTAGAGGGCTATAATGTGACTGATCTACTTAACAAATTCGGAGGTCTTGGTGAAAGAGAGAGTTGGTGAGAGCTAGAGAGGAAAATGAGTAAATTAATGGACTTTCTCTTTCTTAGATCGCTTATAATATGATACAATGTATCTATACAATGCTAGGTGTCATGCAAATCAGATTGTGGCTGAGATTTTTAAGTCACCAAGCCAAATTAGTAGGTCACCAACTCTTGATTTGGAAAGATTTAGAAGCTAGCTCATAAAAACAAAAAAAAAAGAACATTTTGGTCACTGTCCTTGTAATTTTAATGGCTTTCTTGGATTTTTTTCCTAAACCCTTAGGGTTTAATCCTATGGTTCTAACCCTTAAGTTTTACACCCTTAGTTTCTAACCCTTAGGTTTTACACCCTTAGTTTTCTAGAATTTTCTAAATTAGGGTTTAAAAATAGAAAATCAAGGTTTAAAAAATATAATTAGGATTTTAAATAGAAATTAATATTTCTAAAGTATAATTAGGGTTTTCTAATTATATTAACGTTTACTAATCACTTAAGGGCTTATTAATTAGGATTAGGGTTTCTTAATTAGGGTTTAGGATTCCCGAATTTAAAATTAGGATTTCGAGGCTTTCGATTAAGGTTTCTAACGGAACGTTAGGGTTTCTAATCCTGAGATTAGGGTTTCTAATCCCTCATTAGGGTTTACTAATTTTGTACCCTACTCGATCTATCATTGATCAAAATTCTATACAGTACAAACATGTACTCATCAATATAATTATATTAATTATATTTTCTATCGAATCCCTATCCAGACTTTGGGTTAGGATTTCTAAATATGTTAAGCACAACTCTACTCTTATTTTCGTAGTTAATACACAAATTGACTACTCCTCGAAACTCGTATCACAGATACACAGTACAATATTAACAGTCAATATTAATTTTAAATAAAAAAAATTTTATTCGAAAAAATTTGAATTATTCAAAATCCCGGGTTATCACATTCACCCCTCCTTAAAAGGATTCCGTCCTCGGAATCACCGCTTTCTTATTCTCTACAATATTTTAAAGTTGTATCAACAATTCATTCTTATCCACACAATATTAATTTGTGTCTCATATTCTAACCTGTGACTTGTATCGATAAAAGAATCCAATTCACAGCAATATCTAACTATGATTACTCGCGTAATTTAAATTCTAAACGAAATCGTTACCTGACGCCACCTCCTGGACAGCTCCTGTAACGAACGAGATTCTTGTAATTAATTTTAATATTTATTGAAGTAAATAAATATTTTTGATGATTTAATTATTAGATTAAATAATTAATTGATGCAATTGTGATAGATTAATTTAATTATATGTGTTACAATTATTAAATTAATGTAGAGAATTTTTATTATCGAGGTATGTGATTATGTGAACTTATTGTATTAAAAGAAATACTTAATAAGCCTAATGTTATTTTAATTAATTTAATTATTAATTTGAGAGTTAATAATTTGACATTATTTATTAATGAGAATTTTAATTATGTGACTATGTGAATTTATGAAAAATTATTATATTTTATTTAAAGTAAATTAAATAAGATATTGAATTATTTTATAAAGGAGTGTGACATTAATTAAACTATATAATAAAACTTTATTAAATTAAAGGAGTTTTGAAATTTATTATGCTAGCCAAACAAGACCCTAAGAGAAGTTAATAACAGTTACCCATGACTGGGTAACTGACCATCATCACGTCAGTTTTTATATGCCTCTAGCGTATTATGTTGTTTCATGTATGATAAGTTGAGAACTCCGAGAAAAATCAGAGAGAAAAGTTAAGAATTTTGAGTGTGTGATTGAAGAAAGTTTAAGAAGGGTTTCAATTCATCTCCTACATTATACTCTACGCCTTGGGTAATTCTCTCCAACCCAATTTTCATTGTTACGTCATTTAGTTTTTATAAAAAATGGCTTTCATTCATTCTGTAAGTCTCTGTAAATTGGGAAATGGTGTTGTTATAAGAATATGTATAATAATACGAGTAGCATAACATGTTATATATATATATATATATATATATATATATATATATATATATATATATATATATATGCATGATTCCATATCATAAGTTTCGTAATATAATGACTTGTTATTTCAAAATTTACAGAGTTTGGGTTTTGGCCATATGGCCCTTATACGTAAATTTAATGTGTCAAACATAAATGGTTTTGTAAAATTTATACTCTTATTTGATTATGCATGTTGATACGAAGAGACCAAACCTTAAATGAACGGATTCGGTGTTATAACGAATCCGTAGTATTAAATTTCATGATTTATTTTCAAAACCTTCAAGAACATCAAAGTCAGTAAAATTCACATATTTTAATTCTGTAATTATGTGTTTAATGGGTTAAATTCATTCTGTAATTGATGGGTAACGATTATGTATGAATTATATCATGTGGGTATGTCTAAATTCGTGCAGAAATTTAGAAATTGATAGAAATTGGCATGTTCTGCGATTTTTCGCGAACTGCCATTTCTGCAACTGGTACGCCGCGTCGTAGCCCCGGCTGCCTACCTATTTCTTGCGCTGCAGCGCCATGTATCCGGCCGCAGCGCCACTCTCCAGAATGTACAGGAATGGAATTTTTAAAATAATTAAGTCTAACAATGTGTTAGTAACTTAATTAATGAACATGTAAAAATGTTAAAAGTATAATGAGGTGATAAAATAGATGTTTAACATGTAAATAACATAATTTCATGTGGATTGAATTATTGAATACATAATTAGTTTGTTATTTGTGAAGTGTAAATTATGTGACAATGAATGTGATATATTGATTAAGTATAGTCATAACCAAAGTTAGACAAAAAGAATGAAGTTACTATGATTAGTTACGTTATAATTGATGGGTATTGTGAATGTAAATGATATGTAGGATTAAATTCAAAGAACGAGTTTAGTTAAAGTGTAATCTACGCACGAGACAAGTTTTCTACCCCTACTTGTTATCATTGTTCAAGTTTATTATTTACCTTGAGTAAATTCTCATTACTATTATTCAAGTTCGAATTGTAATATTAAAGATTGATTATCCTTTCAAAGTATGAATTTGTTATACAATAATTGTCCTATTGTATAGTTCTTGAGATTATTATTCAAATTGAATATCATTATTGTTGAACCTTGTTAGACTAGTGAACCTTATTGATTCGACTAGTCCATAGTTGATGAACGTTCTAAATTTTAGAACCCTTATTGAATTATCCAAACCAAACTTCCTTTGGTGCGGACTCGAATGTCAAACTGAGATGAACAACCCTGCAAAGGGATTTACTTATGCGTTAGCGTTAAGATATTGTGCACAGTATGGTACTAAGGGCTGATCCCCCTAAGTACGAGAAGAATAGTCCATAGTCTTATGACTGTTAAAGGTTTCAAGTATAACCCTTGATAACCTAGGACATAGTTCAAGGTCTTATGACCCTCAGAAATTGTTTGATTCTTGTTATTCATTCTTGATTCAAAAGTTGAGCTTTTATTTCAGAAGTCTTTGATTCACTCGCATGTTATTATACATTGTTATTTCATTATTTTACTTGTGGGCAATAGTGCTCACTCTTGCGTAATAATAACATTGCAGTTAAGAATGAAAGGTCTGACTAGCCTTCTACTAGCAAATGCAAGGGCAAGATTAACAAGTGATGAAGACTTGTTGTTTTATATGATGATGTATTTCTGTTTAAGACTTAAGTTAATGATTTTGTTTAAGACTTATTTGTTTATGTTTCCGCACAGATGTTTAAGGTTAGTATGACCTGGGATTATGTTTATTATTTGGATGTTGTAACCCCATAAGGGGAGGATTTTATTTCTATCTATTGCATGGTTTGCATTTATTATGGGTAGATAGATAGATGATATTTGTACAGTGAACACCAAATTCCGTGGAATTGAAGTACCCGGATTTGGGGGTGTCACAGGTTGGTATCAGAGCTGTAGGTTATGAACCTTAGGTGGGGGAACAACCTTAGGTAATAGCCTTATAGGAAGAACATAGTGAAGGAAAACTCTTATCGAGTTCTAAGAGATGAATTTCTTAATTCATTGAAGATAATAAAATACTTTATGTGTTTATGTGTTAAATTATGTGGTCACTAGTACGACTTAGTGACTAAAACTTAAAACTATGTTGTCAGGATGTCATATGTTAGAGGAGCTAGTCGAGCTGGGGAGGAGGAACCCCGAGTGCCTATTGAGGAGGAGCCCCGAGACATTCATGTTGTCAGGGAGTAGTTGATTCAGAGGGAGCCATCTCCGTTGATTACAGTTGTTGGTCAGGAGCATGATCCTGAGACTGATCCAGAGGAGGATCCTGAGGAAGAAGAGGAAGAAGAGGAGTTCCCACCGAACTCCATTGATGCTGAGATGTATGATACACTTTATGATCGTAACATAGAGTTACAGGATACTGTCCGGGATCTGACTGAGCAGGCGGTTAGTCAGCAGATTACCATCGAGCAGAAGGATAGGGAGATTGTGACTCTTCACACACGTGTGGGAAACATGGAATGGGATTTGGTTCACGAGAAGGGTCAAAACGAGGAGAAGTCCACAAAAATAGAAAAATTGAAGAAGGATCTGAAAGAGAGCTCAGAGAAGCTTGCCATAGCAGAGGAAGGCTGGGTAAGAGAATCACGTCATGCTGATCTTGCAGAAAGGGATTGTCATGTAAAGAAGGCTAAGCTTGGGGAGACATACTCTACACTTAATAACGCAATGGATGAAGCCCAGGATCGAGTTTTGAGGTACCCAATCCAGTTTGAAGGTCAATCATCGTACATGCTGGATCGCAGGACGATGTCTCGCATCATAGAAGAGGATCGTAGCAAGGCTATTCGGAGCCTTAACAGACAGTGATAGTATTAGTATTAATTATGTGAAAACTATTTGGTAGTTAATGATGTAAATTCCGACGTGTTTATAAACAAAGGAATATTTTGATGTTTTAAATCCTGTAGATTCTTTATCTCGTGATAGTTGATGTAAATAGCAGTGATGCTATCTTATGATGTTAAAACTTTTGAATTGAATGAAATGTCAGAGTTTATTTGAAGTATTGTGTTAAGTGAATTATGATTAAATGTTATAGCTAAGCCTTAAATGTTTGAGGAATTGAATAAAGACCTAATAAGCGTATATTCTTAATAGAAATATGCCGCCTAGATGACAAAACCGTCAACCAGCTCATGAAGAGTCAATGAATAATAACAATAACGCCAATGCTAATCTCGTCCAATAATTAGTGAACTTACTAGCTGGAGCAATGAATAATCAACCTCAAGCTCCACCGAATACAACGTTCAAAGATTTCAAGGAGGTGGGACCGCCAGAGTTTAAAGGTTCCATGAACCCGATCGAAGCTCAGACTTGGGTTATGGAGATGGAGAAGGTTTTTGAGGTCGTAAGAGTCAGAGAGGACCAGAAGACTACTTTTGCAACATTTATGCTGAAATCTGAAGCCAGTTTTTGGTGGCAAGCAAACAAGGTTCGTGGAGGAGAAGGTATGATAACTTTGGAGAGGTTCAAGGAGATGTTTTTCAAGATGTATTTCCCGACTACCTCGCAGAACCAATTGGAGGTTCAGTTTCTAGAATTGAAGCAATGAAATATGTTTGTATCAGATTATGCGACTAGATTCAACGAATTGGCAAGGTTCGCCACACATCAAGTGCACACGGATGAGAGAAAAGCAAGAAGGTTCGAACAAGGACTGAAGTTGTGGTTGTATAGTAAGGTGTCGATGTTTCAGTTGAAGACATTCGCTGGGGTATTAGAGAAAGCCATACTCGCTGAGGGTGGAAGCGATGCAGTAACGAAGTATAATCAGGAGCAAAAGAAGATGAAGAATGAGAATGAAGGTAATAACAAGACTGGTGGGACTAGCACTGGGGGTAGCCATAATCAAAAGAGGGAGTGGACGGATAACTCGTCAGTTGGAAGTCAACAAGGAGGCCAGAAGAAGAAGATCGAAGCGTGCTCAAGCTGCGAAAAAGCTCATTTGGGAGTTTGCATGAAAGGGAAGCGTGTGTGTTACAATTGTGGTCAGGAAGGCCACATAGCACCTAACTGTCCTAACCCAAAGAATGGTGCCTGCTTCACTTGTGGTTCAAAGGATCATTTGGCAAGAGATTGTCCTAAGAAGGGATCTGGGGGAACGAGTTCAGGAGGAAATAGAGGGAATATCGGTGGAAACACTCTGACTATCACAGCACCAACCGCAACCAATCGACCAACTTCCAGAACCTTCAATATGATGGTGCAGGATGCAGTGTAGTCTCACGATGTGGTGTCAGGTATCATTCCGATCAATAAAGTTAATGCTTATGTGTTATTTGATTCGGGTGCTACTTGCTCATTTATATCCGATGACTTTGCTAAGAATTTAGAATTGCCTAAGGATGAGTTAGAATACCCCATGAATATAGAAATCACGAATAGAGAAATAATCCCTGTTAAGTACGTGCATAAGAATTATAGAGTGGATATTAAGGGTAATATCATGAACGTAGATCTTATCCCTATTCGACTTGGGGAATTTGACATTATCTTGGGAATGGACTAGTTATTCAATTACGGGGCGATAATTGATTGCCAAAAGAAGAGTATTAACCTTATGACTCCGTCAAAGGTTGTGTTTTATGGTAGCAATTCGCCTAGACAAGCGAGTTGTCTGACGATGATGCAGGCTAGGAAGTTGTTATCAAGGATGTGTAGGATATTTAGCTTACATAGTCGACAGTCGTAACGAGAATCCGAAAATAGATGAGATACCAGTAGTGAGGGATTTTTTCGACGTATTTCCAGACAATTTACCAGGACTTCTGCCAGATAGAGCAGTTAAATTCGTGATTGATTTGGCTCCAGGAACGACTCCAATATAGAAGGCACCGTACCGAATGGCACCGGTAGAGATGAAAGAACTGATGGTCCAACTACAAGAATTACTGGACAAGAAGTATATCCAACCAAGCGTATCACCGTGGCGAGCGCCGAGTTTATTTGTGAAAAAGAAGGATGGGACAATGCGGCTTTGCATTGATTACAGAGAACTGAATAAGGTCACGATTAAGAATAAATATCCATTGCCTAGGATCGATGATCTGTTTGATCAATTGAAGGGAGCAAGATACTTTTCAAAGATAGATTTGAGAAGTGGTTATCATCAACTAAAGGTGAGACCAGAGGATGTACCGAAGACAGAGTTCAGAACACGATATGGTCACTACGAATTTTTAGTAATGTTGTTTGGTTTAACGAATGCTCCTGCAATATTTATGGGACTAATGAATGGTGTGTTCAAGCTATTTTTGGACAAGTTCGTAGTGGTACTTATAGATGATATTTTGGTATATTCGAAAACCAAGGAAGAACATGAAGAGCATTTGAGATTAACGTTGGAAGTATTGAGAAAAGAGAAGTTGTATGCTAAGTTTTTGAAATGTGAATTCTAGATTGAAAGAGTACAATTTCTTGGACATATGATCGATAGGGACGGAATTTCGGTGGATCCCTCCAAAGTCGAAGCTGTGATTAACTGGGATCAGCCGAAGATACCGTCGAAAGTAAGAAGTTTTCTTGGATTGGCAGGTTATTACAGAAGATTCATTCAAGACTTTTCCAAGATCGCAACTCCGTTAACGAATTTGACTCGAAAAGCTGTGAAATTTATTTGGACAGAAAAGTATGAGGAAAGCTTTCAAGAATTTAAGAAGAGGTTAAGTTCAGCACCTGTATTATCTCTTCCGGATGATACAGGAAATTTTGTGATTTATAGTGATGCTTCACACAAAGGACTTGGCTGTGTGCTTATGCAAAATGGCAGAGTCATTGCGTACGCGTCACGACAACTAAAGGATTATGAGAAGGGGTATCCGACCCATGACTTGGAGTTAGCTGCAGTGATTTTCGCTTTGAAAATCTAGAGGCACTATCTCTATGGGGAGAAGTGTGAAATATATACAGACCATAAGAGTCTGAAATATATTTTCACACAGAAAGAATTGAATATGCGCCAAAGAAGGTGGTTGGAATTAATTAAGGACTACGATTGTGAAATTTTATACCATCCAGGCAAGGCAAATGTGATTGCCGACGCCTTAAGTAGAAAGGGTCGTTCGAAATTGATGGTGTTGACTGCTCAGGAGGAGCTAATTGCAGAAACGGAGAAACTGGAGTTGGAAGTGAAGTATCCTATGGAGATTGATGAGAAGCTATTTCAGATGCAATCTGGTACAACCCTACTAGATAAAGTTAAGGAGGCTCAACTTCAGGACGAAGAATGTAAGAAGGTGATAAAGAAGATATCTGAAGGAATTGAACCGAGATTTAAGATGGATAAGGAAGGAATACTGAGATTTGAGAGCAAAATTTGGGTACCGCCAGTACAAGAGATTAAGGAAGACATTTTGAACGAGGCTCATAGTTCACGATATTCGATTCACCCTGGTAGTACCAAGATGTACCAAGATATTCGACAACATTTCTGGTGGCCGAATTTGAAACGTGATGTTGCAGAATTTGTTGCCAAGTGTCTGACCTATCAGAAAGTAAAAGTAGAACATCAGAGACCAAGTGGATTGCTACAACCGTTGGAGATCCCAGAATAAAAATGGGAACATATTACAATGGACTTCGTGGTTGGCCTTCCGACGACTCAGAAAGGCTACGACGCAGTATGGGTTATCGTTGACCGACTGACAAAATCCGCACACTTCATTCCGATCAAAATCAGATTTAACTTAGATCAGTTGGCAAGGTTATACGTAAAAGAGATTGTTTCGAGGCACGGAGTGCCGGTGTCAATTGTTTCTGATAGAGATCCTCGCTTTACATCGAATTTCTGGAAATGTCATAAGGAATGCATGGGTACGCAATTTCGAATGAGTACAGCATACCACCCTCAAACAGATGGACAAAGCGAAAGAATAATTCAAACATTTGAAGATATACTAAGAGCATGTGTGATAGATTTTAAAGGAAATTGGGATGATCACCTATCGTTAGTAGAGTTCGGCTACAACAATAGTTACCACGCTAGTATAGGCATGCCGCCTTACGAAGCGTTACACGACAGAAAGTGTAAAACTCTACTTTATTTGGATGAAGTTGGCAAAAGAAAATTCCAAGGACCAGAATTGGTACAGCAGACTGCAGAAATAGTCAAAGTGATCCGAGCACGACTGGTAGCACATCAAAATACGCAGATCCACACCGTAAGAATGTTGAATTTGAACCGGGTAGTTACGTGTTCTTAAAGGTCTCTCCCTGGAAGGGAAAGATTAGGTTTGGAAAGAAAGGAAAATTAAGCCCAAGATTCATTGGACCCTTTGAAGTTCTACGAAGAATCGGAGAAGTTGCGTACGAGGTAGCCCTACCTCCAACACTCGAGAATGTCCACAACGTCTTCCATGTTTCTGTGTTATGACCCTACAAAGCCAATTACAAGCATGTAATTGAATACGAACCCCTATATTTTGAAAAAGACTTATCTTACGAAGAAATTCCCTTTCAAATTGTCGACAGAAAAGAACAAGTTCTCAGAAATAAAGTAATACCTTCTGTTAAGGTAATTTGGAGGAACCACAACACTGAAGAAGCTACGTGGGAACTCGAAGAGAACTTGATGAAGAATTACCCTCATTTATTTACTTAGTTTATGTGTAAGCGATTCTGGGGACAGAATCTTTGTAAGGGGGGGGAGAATGTAACGGGTTGAATTTATTGAGTCGTGATTCTGGGGACAGAATCCTTTTAAAGGGGGAAAGATGTGACGAACGAGATTTTTGTAATTAATTTTAATATTTATTAAAGTAAATAAATATTTTCGATGATTTAATTATTAGATTAAATAATTAATTGATGCAATTGTGATAGATTAATTTAATTATATGTGTTACAATTATTAAATTAATGTGGAGAATTTTTATTATCGATGTATGTGATTATGTGAATTTATTGTATTAAAAGAAATACTTAATAAGCCTAATGTTATTTTAATTAATTTAATTATTAATTTGAGAGTTAATAATTTGACATTATTTATTAATGAGAATTTTAATTATGTGACTATGTGAATTTATGAGAAATTATTATATTTTACTTAAAGTAAATTAAATAAGATATTGAATTATTTTATAAAGGAGTGTGACATTAATTAAACTATATGATAAAGCTTTATTAAATTAAAGGAGTTTTGAAATCTATTATGCTAGCCAAACAAGGCCCTAAGAGAAGTTAATAATAGTTACTCATGACTAGGTAACTGACCATCATCACGTCAGTTTTTATACGCCTCTAGCGTATTATGTTGTTTCATGTATGCTAAGTTGAGAACTCAGAGAAAATTCAGAGAGAAAAGTTAAGAATTTTAAGTGTGTGATTGAAGAAGAGTTTGAGAAGGGTTTCAATTCATCTCCTACATTATACTCTACGCCTTGGGTAATTCTCTCCAACCCAATTTTCATTGTTACGTCATTTAGTTTTTATAAAAAATGGCTTTCATTCATTCTGTAAGTCTTTGTGAATTGGGAAATGGTGTTGTTATAAGAATATCTGTAATAATACGAGTAGCATAACATGTTTTATATATATATATATATATATATATATATATATATATATATATATATATATATATATATATATATATATATATATATTGCATGATTCCATATCATAAGTTTCGTAATATGATGACTTGTTATTTCAAAATTTACAGAGTTTGGGTTTTGGCTATATGGCCCTTATACGTAAATTTAATGTGTCAAACATAAATGGTTTTATAAAATTTATACTCTTATTTGATTATGCATGTTGATACGAAGAGACCAAACCTTAAATGAACGGATTCGGTGTTATAACGAATCCGTAGTATTAAATTTCATGATTTATTTTCAAAACCTTCAAGAACATCAAAGTCAAAAAAAATTCACATATTTTAATTCTGTAATTATGTGTTTAATGGGTTAAATTCATTTTGTAATTGATGGGTAACGATTATGTATGAATTATATCATGTGGGTATGTCTAAATTCGTGCAGAAATTTAGAAATTGATAGAAATTGGCATGTTCTGCGATTTTTCGCGAACTGCCATTTCTGCAACTGGTACGTCGCACCGGCTGCCTGCTTATTTCTCGCGCCGCAGCGCCACCGCGCTGCAGCGCCAAGACCTAGTATAAAAGTGGCGCCGCAGCGCCACTCTCCAGAATGTACAGGAATGAAATTTTTAAAATAATTAAGTCTAGCAATGTGTTAGTAACTTAATTAATGAACATGTAAAAATGCTAAAAGTATAATGAGGTGATAAAATAGATGTTTAACATGTAAATAACATAATTTCATGTGGATTGAATTATTGAAGACATAATTAGTTTGTTATTTGTGAAGTGTAAATTATGTGACAATGAATGTGATATATTGACTAAGTATAGTCATAACCAAAGTTAGACAAAAAGAATGAAGTTACTATGATTAGTTATGTTATAATTGATGGGTATTGTGAATGTAAATGATATGTAGGATTAAATTCAAAGAACGAGTTTAGTTAAAGTGTAATCTACACACGAGGCAAGTTTTCTACCCCTACTTGTTATTATTCTTCAAGTTTATTATTTACCTTGAGTAAATTCTCATTACTATTATTCAAGTTCGAATTGTTATATTAAAGATTGATTATCCTTTCAAAGTATGAATTTGTTATACAATAATTGTCCTATTGTATACTTCTTGAGATTATTATTCAAATTGAATATCATTATTGTTGAACCTTGTTAGACTAGTGAACCTTATTGATTCGACTAGTCCATAGTTGATGAACGCTCTAAATTTCAGAACCCTTATTGAATTATCCAAACTAAACTTCCTTTCGTGCGGACTCGAATGTCAAACTGAGATGAACAACTCTGCAAAGGGATTTACTTATGCGTTAGCGTTAAGATATTGTGCACAGTATGGTACTAAGGGCTGATCCCCCTAAGTACGAGAAGAAGAGTCCATAGTTTTATTACTGTTAAAGGTTTCAAGTATAACCCTTGATAACCTAGGACATAGTTCAAGGTCTTATGACCCTCAGAAATCTTTTGATTCTTGTTATTCATTCTTGATTCAAAAGTTGAGCTTTTATTTCAGAAGTCTTTGATTCACTTGCATGTTATTATACATTGTTATTTCATTATTTTACTTGTGGGCAATAGTGCTCACTCTTGCGTAATAATAACATTGCAGTTAAGAACGAAAGGTCCGATGAGCCTTCTACTAGCAAAGGCAAGGGCAAGATTAACAAGTGATGAAGACTTATTGTTTTATATGATGATATATTTTTGTTTAAGCCTTAAGTTAATGATGTTGTTTGAGACTTATTTGTTTATGTTTCCGCACAGATGTTTAAGGTTAGTATGACCTGGGATTATGTTTATTACTCGAATGTTGTAACCCCATAAGGGAAAGATTTTATTTCTATCTATTACATGGTTTGCATTTATTATAGGTAGATAGATAGATGATATTTGTACAGTGAACACCAAATTCCGTGGAATTGAAGTACCCAGATTTAGGGGTGTCACAGCTCCTACATCTTGCGCCGTCATGTTGAATGTACGGGCCGTTGGTCTTCCTAGCTATGCAGGTTCTCGTATCGCCAAGGTTTCGCTATCGGGTCCCTTTCCTTCTCCGCATTTCCCTTCGGACAGTTCCGAATTAAATGTTCAGTTGATCCACACGTAAAACAACCTTATACTTTCTTAGGACTGGGACAATTGGGTGATATGCGCCCCTCTTGGCCGCAATTATAACAAACTCCCTTCTTCTTCAAACAAACTCTAGAATGGTTCTTCCCACAAGTCGTACATGGCCCTCTCCCTTTCCTATTTTCTTCTGTCTTACTACCCGACTGGGTATTCTCGCTCCACTTTCTCTTGTTAGAGTTACTACCACCACTGCTTCCTTCGTCATTTGTCTTCTTCTTGTTCTCTTGATGAAATCGAGATGCAGCTTCGCTCCCTCCTTCAGCAATTAACACTTTCTCCAACAAAGTCACAAACGTATTTATCTGCAATACGGCTACTTTGTTGTATATACCCGACTTCAATCCAATCTCAAACCTTCTTGCCTTTCGTAGCTCCGTATCCACCTGACGAGGTGCAAATCTTGCTAACTCGTTGAATTTAGCACCGTATTCAGAAACTGACATATTCTCATGCTTTAGTTCTAAGAACTTGACTTCCATTCGAGCTTGCATACTTGATGAAAAATAGTTCTCAAAGAACAGTTCCTTGGATCTTGTCCAAGTCACCACAGCTGTGCCAGCTCTGGCTTGATTAGTCTCCCACCAGTAATTGGCTTCTCCCTTCATCAAATTTGTTGCAAACGCTATCTTTTGCTCTTCTGCTACACGCGCAATGATGAATGTTTTCTCCATCTCTTTCACCCAAGTTTGGGCTTTAATCGGATCCGTGGTTCCCTTGAATTTTGATGGTCCTACTGCTTTAAAGTCCTTGAAATTAGCCAATCTATCAGCTGGCTGATTTTTCGCTCTTGTTGATGGCGCCCTATTCCCCATAGCTTCAGCTATCATATTTGCAAAATTTTGCATTGGATCAGCTTGACCTCCTTCATTATTCACTGACTGTTCTTCTCTTTGATTTCGATTATGTCATCAAGGCAGCATTATCTGATTTAAATAAAAGTCTTACATTAATTCTCTTTCTCTACACAAATTCTTAACACAATAAGAATTCAACACATAATTCTTATATAAACGCATATTTATTCAAATATCACATAGTGCATTTAGTGCTTAACATATATTACTATCCCTTTTTTTAAAATCATATCAGGATTAACAACACAACTTTACATAAAAAGTTGTAATTCTCCATTCACACATAGCTATTACTAGTTCGTCAAACTTACCACACCTATGAGTTCAGGAACTTGCCACAATTATATGAGTGTATGAACTTATCCTAGTCAGACCTTTGGCATCCATTCGCTGAGGGGTTCAAAACATTTCATATAATTATGAGTCATGAACTTACCATAAGTATGAGTTTTAAGAACACATCAATTAATCTTAATCTTATATTCATATAGAAAATAAAGATTTCATTCATACAAACATATTTATATTTACATATACTTACACACTGTTCTCGATATTATAATTATTAATATCATAACCTCCTACCAAAAGATACTACTACATATCTCCAAGTTGTCTACCGCCCACTCCCTTCACCAATCTTCTTCTTGATGAGACACTTGTTAAATCCGTGACCCCTTCTTCCACATGAATAACACATGAATAACACTTCCTCATATTCAGCTTTGGACAATGTAGAGAAATATGTCCATCCTGCTTACAATTGAAGCACACGTTCTTCCACATCATGTATTCTACCGCGTGCGTCTTCCCACACTTGCTACAGACTTGCTTCTTCTTCGAGTTTGACTTTTCAGAATTAAGGTTGTCGTTGTCCCTCTTTCTCTTTTTCTTGCCTTTCTGCTGCTTGATTATTCCTTCAGACGATCCACCACCTTCAGTCTTCATCCTTTCCACCTGCGCCTTCAGCTCGTTCCGTTCTTCAGTCATTTCACGTGTAGCATCCCCAAATTCAGGTACTTTTTACCACGAATCTGGTATACTAATTCTATAATTATTGCGGAAGATATAAACATAATTTGTTTATACATTAAACTTTTACACATCATTCCCAAGGTCTACAACCTTAACTTAATACATACCTTCAATATCTAAAAAGGTTTACAATGATATTTTCGTCAGAAGATATATTATATCTAACTGCATCATAAATTAGTCTTGCACTTTGCCTTTACTTCTGTCTTTACTCGAACTTTCCTCTAAATCTGAAAATTTTATCATGATATAGCAAGGGTGAGCAATAAATTTGCCCAGCAAGTTTAAATTTATTTGAGGATATATCATGATTGAAAGAATTAAACAATAAGCTAGCTAACTTTCAACAATATAAACATTGTGAAAGAGCATGAACAAATTTTCTTAGCTGAACGACCAAGTCAATAAAAATGAATGGTCAAGCATAAACATGAACATATTAACTTAACCAAATGGTAATGAAGGTGATCAACCTTTCATATCTGATGAACATTTACAATATGCACAATGTGCGAATCAATAATCAATATAGACGTGAATAATCAACAACAACTATTCACTAACATGCTTTAAACATACAACTCAAGTTTGAGTTAGGGAAAACATGCATGTACCGTTGATTACCGCTATGCAATCTAATTTAATCTCTTATGAAAGACCTATAATTAATAAGATCGATCTTCCGATTAGCATAATGCACTTTATATCACAATATTGTTACTCAAATAATAAATTAGCTAATATTTAGCCACATAATCAAACATTGAATAATTCTTTAACTCATTAGTAATATTATCGTCATTTGATAATATTATTATCACATAATCATCATCTTAAATTCTCAGCTAATATTATTAATCTTTTAATAATATTTTATTACTTCTCAATTTCTTAGTAATATTTTAATCATTTACAAATATTATTAATCATTTAATAATACTTTAATCACCTTCTATTATTACTAATCAATTAATAATACTCAAATCATTTACTAATATTATAAATCATTTAATAATATTTTAATCATTATCTAATATTATTAATCATGTAATAATATTTTACTTGTTTCATAAATAATAAACGTTTCACATATTATAAGATATAAATATCTTACATCCTGAAGCTTAAACCATTTAAATTTTATTTCAGAAATATCTTTTACCTTTACTTGTAAATTCGGAGTTTAAACAGCTAATACATAGCTTTTATAGTAAAATTCAATTTACTATATTATTTCTTTAATCATCACTTAATATTAATAAAATAATAATTAATCAATTGTTAATCTCTAGTTATTATTTAATCATAATTAAATAATAACTTTATTAACTCTAATCCTACTTAATTATCATTTAATATTACTTAAATAATAATTAAATAGTTAATTATATTTAATATTGTATGTAATAAATTTTCTAACCATTTAATGGTTTTAAGAATTATTTTTAATAATTATTCAATTTCACTAAATTACGAAAATGCCACTCTCGCCCAAAATTTCCAGATTTGGCGTCCTTTACGGAAACGCTTGTAAAATGAAATGTACAACTCGGAATTAAGTTCCGTCAGAGGCGTTAGATTCGTATTTTCTTAAAATACAATTTTGATTTATCAAACACCAAATTTGGTTCTGTTTTGGTCACGGAAAACAGCCCAGAAGTGGCTGGTCAGTTTTAGTTTTCTAGCTTAACCCTATTGTACTAAAACAACCATAACTTTTTCGTTTTAAAATGTTTTTGAGCGATTCTTGAGCCCATGCAAAGCTAACTTCCGGGACTACAACTTTTGTTCTTGGACCATCTTCAAATTCTAAACAAAGAATTCCAGAAATTCCGTGTAAAGTGACTGACCCGAGTTAGTTTTCCAGTTTTGACTCAGCTACTTTAAAATAGCATAACTCTTTGCTCCGAAGTCGGAATTAGTCCATTCCGGAGTCTATGGAAAGCTAATTCAGCGTACTATAACATACCAAAAGCCCAGAATTTTTATGGCATTCTAACTAACCCCAAAATTTCTGTTTAGAGGCAGCAGTCACCAAAATTTTTTTTTTTCTAAGTTAAAAACTGTTTTGGTTCTTCTTTCTTTAGATCAAACTTTTAACACCTAAAATGTCTTGATCTACACATAACACACCATATAACATGTAGATCTAAAGTTTTAAAGTTCAAGAACATAAGTTCTTTATCAAATCAAACAAAATAAAACAAATAAACTAAACTGGGATTTTATACCTAGATCATGTAGCTCTTCTCATTCTCTTTACACAATATAGGATGAAGCTAGGGAGCATGAAAAAAAAAATTCTCTTCTTCTTCCTCCATAGGGCTGCCGACTCTATGCTCTCCCTCTCTCTTTCTTGTTTTGCTTTGATAGCTAGTTTAGAATGAAAGATGAAAGAGAAAGAAAATGATTTTTTTGTGTATGAGTAAATATGTAGAAATATTATGTATATCTAATGCTATCTCCCAACAATCTTTTCTCTCTCACTCATCATCTCAAAGTTGCTTGCAAGACTAGTGTAAGTGAGTGTTAAATTCTTAGCTCAACACATATGGGGAGTTGGTGGAAGTTAGTAACATTTTTGACCAATAATAAAAAAAATTAACCCACATGCTCCTTTCTCATTGTATATCCGGTGCACCCCCTCTATTAGCCCCCTTTATGCTTTAATTTTAATGGCCAAATTTGTGTAATTTAGCTTCTAGATAATCCATAAAAAAATTGGGCCAAATGTTGGACTCTCTAATGAAAAATGTTTGGGCCATGTAAATTAGCATAGACCAACAAACTAATTTTGTTTTACCCTAATTATTTAATTAGGGTTTCATTCCACACAATTCTAATTTTAATCCTTATTCATGTACACATAATTTCTTAACCAAATTAAACTTGATACAATTAGGTTATAAAATTAATTAATTGAGATGTAAAAAATAAATCTCTTAGAATTAGTATATATTCTATATACTATAATTCTCTCATCCCATAACCCTTAAGTTATTCAATTCTTCATTTCTAATATATAATTAGGATTACCTTAGTTTCTTTTATTTGTTTATATAATAAACAAATATAAACCATCATATAATATTCATATTCACTTACTCACATATTCATACAAAATAATTTGTGACATATTCCACAATTCTCTTAGATTAGATCACTAGTATATAAATAAAATATTAGGACCACTAAATAACGATAACCATTTAGGTCATTTAATTCTCATACCATAATTAAATAACTTATTCAAGTTATACAATTTATATTGTATAATTAAATTTAATTTCCTCTTCCTCTCCATAAATTATTTTCAAATAACTTATTTAAATATTAAATATATAATTTAATATATTCATCATTTATTCAAATATGAATTTAATTTACTAACTAGTTGATACCAATATACATATTTACATATTGGATCTCACCTCATATTTTTACCTTACATCCTTTGGTATAATATTAAATATTATATCATTAATTATCCATATAACATAATACCATATATCCAATTATTTTCTTTACTTTCTATAAATTGTCTTCACAATTTATTTAACTGAAGTAAATATATTAATATATTCACCACATACACATATTTTTAGGAACTTATACACTAACATATACCTCATTATCAGACTATCACTTATAGTCTATCAAATCATTCAAGTTCTTCTCCAAAAATTTTGAAATCCTTAAAATTCCTTCACAAAAACGTCAAATCTATACACTTATTTTCTGTATAGGTTCATCTTATAACCTTTAATCCATCATTTTAGGATTTTAATAATTATCTAAATTCTCGGGTTGTCACATTCACCCCTTCTTCTAAGAATTTTGTCCCCGAAATTAAAGCATACTAATCTCTGCTTATTCTCTTAATAAAAACTAGGTTTTTAACTTAACCTTTACAATTTCCTCCTTTGAGGATTTCTCATCTATTATCACATTTCATCATAACTACTCACTAGGAGTTTACATCTTCTAAACATTTATCAAAATTAGGTTGTCATTATAACCTTTATTCAATCATCTCAGATTCTACTCGTACACAACGAGTTCACACTATTCATATCCATAATCACATACTATGCCAACATTACTCTGAGGAGTTTAAAATATTGTCATATCTGTCTGAGGGATCATAAGACCATGAACTTTGAGGTTTAGGGTATTTCTACCTGCTACCTCTTTCAATTAAGAAAGAAAGGTACTCTACCTCGGAAATAATTTATATTTGGTATGTTTACAATCACAAAGAAGGTAAATTACCGGTGCGGGTACTTTAGATGATCAGTCTGTTGTACCTTAGTAATCGGAACGACTATATGCGTTCTTAGGTTGGAATATTTTATCCAATTAGTATACCCCATTTTTCGGGGTTGTTCAGCTCAGACTTATCAGATGACTCCGTACCAAAACAATTTGGTGCGACATAAGCTTTCAAAGAATACTTTAAATTTCATAAACATTTGTCTAGCTGAATCAAATAGCTTAGACGCATATCAATAATTCGAATTTCAATAGAAATATTTCTTGCCAAATTCAGTTGGTAATAATTTACCTTTAAAATTCTTAAAATCATTAATGACGTCATGATACCGCACTTTATTTACAGTCCGTTTGAGAATTTCGTCATTTTGTGACTTTGTCATACTACATCATACTATAGTGGGCTGACGATCTTTAGATCACATCCAACACTAAGTAATTCTGCATTGATAACTCCATCATTTTAATCATCTTTGCACCAGGTTACATGATGCATTAATGATATAAAATACATTTTGATAATTCAAATCATTTTCGTCTAGCCAAATCAATTAGCATGGACTCTTCTTTAAACTGTTCAAAAACTTTTAAAAATCATCTTTGGTGTCATCATGCCACAACATGTAACGATGTGTTAGTGGCCAGAAGTTCATACCTACACACTTGTCACCATGTGTTGAGGATAACAAAAATTTATTTTTAAAAGCACATCAGTGCGAATTTAGCTTGATGTCAAAAACATCGAAGTCTAGCATAGCTAGAAGATTTGGAATACCTATGCTTCCATCATCAACTTCACTTTCTCTACTAATCCATTGCTTAAGAATTCTATCTATTTCTATCATCCTCAATTCTTCATTCACAACTTAACTATACCCAGTTCATCAAACTTACCACACATTATGAGTTCATGAACTTTCCACAATCATATGAGTTTAAGAACTTGTCTTAGTCAGACCTTTGGCGTCCATTCGCTGAGGGGTTCATAAACATTTCATATAATTGTGAGTCACGAACGTACCATAAGTATGAGTTTTAAGAACTCGTACTTAACCTTATATTCTCTACCTATTCGTTATACACCTGAGAAAAGAATCACCTTATCCACATGCATATAACAAATAGCGCGACACCAGATTCCAATGATTATCAATGGAAGAAACTAAGTGGTTGTCAAACCAAACTCGGCCACTAATCAATATAGGAAGCTAAGCGCACAATTCCCCGCCCATACAAAGAATTGGTCAACCTAACCACTATATCGACCAGGAAGCTAAATGATTCTAAAACTAAGTACAAATTTCCCGCCCATACAAGGAATCATACAACTCAGCTGCTGACATGAGTCCTCAATTGAAATCCCCACCTAATCTTAACACCCTTCTCAATACGAATTTTATTTAATCCGTATTCATAATCCATAACTCTTTTATAAGTTCTTATAGTACAATTTCATAGTACAACTGCCACACAACAAACTTTGCTATAAACTTATCAATCATTAGATTGATTCTTATCCATGCTATCACTTTATCAGATCACGGAGTAATCTCATCGTATATATTACGATTTATTTCTATTTCTTGATCGTTTTGTTTTACGATCTTCTATCACTGCACTTTTAGTCTTTTAGACTCTATCTATTCATCACTACTGGTCAACTTTATTATCAGAGTTAGGGAACTCTGTATCTTTTAACTCGTCGAGATTCGTCTTTGAATCTTACCGACCAACTAACTCTATTTGAGTTAGTACTTATCCTAATCACTGCGGTTATTGGTCTCAGGTATTCCTACCTAAGGTTCATAACCTACAGCTCTGATACTAACTGTAGCATCCCCAAATTCAGGTACTTTTTACCACGAATCTGGTATACTAATTCTATAATTATTGCGGAAGATATAAACATAATTTGTTTATACATTAAACTTTTACACATCATTCCCAAGGTCTACAACCTTAACTTAATACATACCTTCAATATCTAAAAAGGTTTACAATGATATTTTCGTCAGAAGATATATTATATCTAACTGCATCATAAATTAGTCTTGCACTTTGCCTTTACTTCTGTCTTTACTCGAACTTTCCTCTAAATCTGAAAATTTTATCATGATATAGCAAGGGTGAGCAATAAATTTGCCCAGCAAGTTTAAATTTATTTGAGGATAAATCATGATTGAAAGAATTAAACAATAAGCTAGCTAACTTTCAACAATATAAACATTGTGAAAGAGCATGAACAAATTTTCTTAGCTGAACGACCAAGTAAATAAAAATGAATGGTCAAGCATAAACATGAACATATTAACTTAACAAAATGGTAATGAAGGTGATCAACCTTTCATACCTGATGAACATTTACAATATGCACAATGTGCGAATCAATAATCAATATAGACGTGAATAATCAACAACAACTATTCACTAACATGCTTTAAACATACAACTCAAGTTTGAGTTAGGGAAAACATGCCTGTACCGTTGATTACCGCTATGCAATCTAATTTAATCTCTTATGAAAGACCTATAATTAATAAGATCGATCTTCCGATTAGCATAATGCACTTTATATCACAATATTGTTACTCAAATAATAAATTAGCTAATATTTAGCCACATAATCAAACATTGAATAATTCTTTAACTCATTAGTAATATTATCGTCATTTGATAATATTATTATCACATAATCATCATCTTAAATTCTCAGCTAATATTATTAATCTTTTAATAATATTTTATTACTTCTCAATTTCTTAGTAATATTTTAATCATTTACAAATATTATTAATTATTTAATAATACTTTAATCACATTCTATTATTACTAATCATTTAATAATACTCAAATCATTTACTAATATTATAAATCATTTAATAATATTTTAATCATTATCTAATATTATTAATCATGTAATAATATTTTACTTGTTTCATAAATAATAAACGTTTCACATATTATAAGATATAAATATCTTACATCCTGAAGCTTAAACCATTTAAATTTTATTTCAGAAATATCTTTTACCTTTACTTGTAAATTTGGAGTTTAAACAACTAATACATAGTTTTTATAGTAAAATTCAATTTACTATATTATTTCTTTAATCATCACTTAATATTAATAAAATAATAATTAATCAATTGTTAATCTCTAGTTATTATTTAATCATAATTAAATAATAACTTTATTAACTCTAATCCTACTTAATTATCATTTAATATTACTTAAATAATAATTAAATAGTTAATTATATTTAATATTGTATGTAATAAATTTTCTAACCATTTAATGGTTTTAAGAATTATTTTTAATAATTATTCAATTTCACTAAATTACGAAAATGCCACACACGCCCAAAATTTCCAGATTTGGCGTCCTTTACGGAAACGCTTGTAAAATGAAATGTACAACTCGGAATTAAGTTCCGTCAGAGGCGTTAGATTCGTATTTTCTTAAAATACATTTTTGATTTATCAAACACCAAATTTGGTTCTGTTTTGGTCACGGAAAACAGCCCAGAAGTGGCTGGTCAGTTTTAGTTTTCTAGCTTAACCCTATTGTACTAAAACAACCATAACTTTTTCGTTTTAAAATGTTTTTGAGCGATTCTTGAGCCCATGCAAAGCTAACTTCCGGGACTACAACTTTTGTTCTTGGACCATCTTCAAATTCTAAACAAAGAATT
Organism: Panax notoginseng; assembly: GCA_016801055.1. Taxonomy (NCBI): domain Eukaryota; kingdom Viridiplantae; phylum Streptophyta; class Magnoliopsida; order Apiales; family Araliaceae; genus Panax; species Panax notoginseng. The sequence continues at coordinate 90,272,639 of CM029014.1, forward strand.
CCAGAAATTCCGTGTAAAGTGACTGACCCGAGTTAGTTTTCCAGTTTTGACTCGGCTACTTTAAAATAGCATAACTCTTTGCTCCGAAGTCGGAATTAGTCCATTCCGGAGTCTATGGAAAGCTAATTCAGCGTACTATAACATACCAAAAGCCCAGAATTTTTATGGCATTCTAACTAACCCCAAAATTTCTGTTTAGAGGCAGCAGTCACCAAATTTTTTTTTTTTCTAAGTTAAAAACTGTTTTGGTTCTTCTTTCTTTAGATCAAACTTTTAACACCTAAAATGTCTTGATCTACACATAACACACCATATAACATGTAGATCTAAAGTTTTAAAGTTCAAGAACATAAGTTCTTTATCAAATCAAACAAAATAAAACAAATAAACTAAACTGGGATTTTATACCTAGATCATGTAGCTCTTCTCCTTCTCTTTACACAATATAGGATGAAGCTAGGGAGCATGAAAAAAAAAATTCTCTTCTTCTTCCTCCATAGGGCTGCCGACTCTATGCTCTCCCTCTCTCTTTCTTGTTTTGCTTTGATAGCTAGTTTAGAATGAAAGATGAAAGAGAAAGAAAATGATTTTTTTGTGTATGAGTAAATATGTAGAAATATTATGTATATCTAATGCTATCTCCCAACAATCTTTTCTCTCTCACTCATCATCTCAAAGTTGCTTGCAAGACTAGTGTAAGTGAGTGTTAAATTCTTAGCTCAACACATATGGGGAGTTGGTGGAAGTTAGTAACATTTTTGACCAATAATAAAAAAAATTAACCCACATGCTCCTTTCTCATTGTATATCCGGTGCACCCCCTCTATTAGCCCCCTTTATGCTTTAATTTTAATGGCCAAATTTGTGTAATTTAGCTTCTAGATAATCCATAAAAAAATTGGGCCAAATGTTGGGCTCTCTAATGAAAAATGTTTGGGCCATGTAAATTAGCATAGACCAACAAACTAATTTTGTCTTACCCTAATTATTTAATTAGGGTTTCATTCCACACAATTCTAATTTTAATCCTTATTCATGTACACATAATTTCTTAACCAAATTAAACTTGATACAATTAGGTTATAAAATTAATTAATTGAGATGTAAAAAATAAATCTCTTAGAATTAGTATATATTCTATATACTATAATTCTCTCATCCCATAACCCTTAAGTTATTTAATTCTTCATTTCTAATATATAATTAGGATTACCTTAGTTTCTTTTATTTGTTTATATAATAAACAAATATAAACCATCATATAATATTCATATTCACTTACTCACATATTCATACAAAATAATTTGTGACATATTCCACAATTCTCTTAGATTAGATCACTAGTATATAAATAAAATATTAGGACCACTAAATAACGATAACCATTTAGGTCATTTAATTCTCATACCATAATTAAATAACTTATTCAAGTTATACAATTTATATTGTATAATTAAATTTAATTTCCTCTTCCTCTCCATAAATTATTTTCAAATAACTTATTTAAATATTAAATATATAATTTAATATATTCATCATTTATTCAAATATGAATTTAATTTACTAACTAGTTGATACCAATATACATATTTACATATTGGATCTCACCTCATATTTTTACCTTACATCCTTTGGTATAATATTAAATATTATATCATTAATTATCCATATAACATAATACCATATATCCAATTATTTCCTTTACTTTCTATAAATTGTCTTCACAATTTATTTAACTGAAGTAAATATATTAATATATTCACCACATACACATATTTTTAGGAACTTATACACTAACATATACCTCATTATCAGACTATCACTTATAGTCTATCAAATCATTCAAGTTCTTCTCCAAAAATTTTGAAATCCTTAAAATTCCTTCACAAAAACGTCAAATCTATACACTTATTTTCTGTATAGGTTCATCTTATAACCTTTAATCCATCATTTTAGGATTTTAATAATTATCTAAATTCTCGGGTTGTCACATTCACCCCTTCTTCTAAGAATTTTGTCCCCGAAATTAAAGCATACTAATCTCTGCTTATTCTCTTAATAAAAACTAGGTTTTTAACTTAACCTTTACAATTTCCTCCTTTGAGGATTTCTCATCTATTATCACATTTCATCATAACTACTCACTAGGAGTTTACATCTTCTAAACATTTATCAAAATTAGGTTGTCATTATAACCTTTATTCAATCATCTCAGATTCTACTCGTACACAACGAGTTCACACTATTCATATCCATAATCACATACTATGCCAACATTACTCTGAGGAGTTTAAAATATTGTCATATCTGTCTGAGGGATCATAAGACCATGAACTTTGAGGTTTAGGGTATTTCTACCTGCTACCTCTTTCAATTAAGAAAGAAAGGTACTCTACCTCGGAAATAATTTATATTTGGTATGTTTACAATCACAAAGAAGGTAAACTACCGGTGCGGGTACTTTAGATGATCAGTCTGTTGTACCTTAGTAATCGGAACGACTATATGCGTTCTTAGGTTGGAATATTTTATCCAATTAGTATACCCCATTTTTCGGGGTTGTTCAGCTCAGACTTATCAGATGACTCCGTACCAAAACAATTTGGTGCGACATAAGCTTTCAAAGAATACTTTAAATTTCATAAACATTTGTCTAGCTGAATCAAATAGCTTAGACGCATATCAATAATTCGAATTTCAATAGAAATATTTCTTGCCAAATTCAGTTGGTAATAATTTACTTTTAAAATTCTTAAAATCATTAATGACGTCATGATACCGCACTTTATTTACAGTCCGTTTGAGAATTTCGTCATTTTGTGACTTTGTCATACTACATCATACTATAGTGGGCTGACGATCTTTAGATCACATCCAACACTAAGTAATTCTGCATTGATAACTCCATCATTTTAATCATCTTTGCACCAGGTTACATGATGCATTAATGATATAAAATACATTTTGATAATTCAAATCATTTTCGTCTAGCCAAATCAATTAGCATAGACTCTTCTTTAAACTGTTCAAAAACTTTTAAAAATCATCTTTGGTGTCATCATGCCACAACATGTAACGATGTGTTAGTGGCCAGAAGTTCATACCTACACACTTGTCACCATGTGTTGAGGATAACAAAAATTTATTTTTAAAAGCACATCAGTGCGAATTTAGCTTGATGTCAAAAACATCGAAGTCTAGCATAGCTAGAAGATTTGGAATACCTATGCTTCCATCATCAACTTCACTTTCTCTACTAATCCATTGCTTAAGAATTCTATCTATTTCTATCATCCTCAATTCTTCATTCACAACTTAACTATACCCAGTTCATCAAACTTACCACACATTATGAGTTCATGAACTTTCCACAATCATATGAGTTTAAGAACTTGTCTTAGTCAGACCTTTGGCGTCCATTCGCTGAGGGGTTCATAAACATTTCATATAATTATGAGTCACGAACGTACCATAAGTATGAGTTTTAAGAACTCGTACTTAACCTTATATTCTCTACCTATTCGTTATACACCTGAGAAAAGAATCACCTTATCCACATGCATATAACAAATAGCGCGACACCAGATTCCAATGATTATCAATGGAAGAAACTAAGTGGTTGTCAAACCAAACTCGGCCACTAATCAATATAGGAAGCTAAGCGCACAATTCCCCGCCCATACAAAGAATTGGTCAACTAACCACTATATCGACCAGGAAGCTAAATGATTCTAAAACTAAGTACAAATTTCCCGCCCATACAAGGAATCATACAACTCAGCTGCTGACATGAGTCCTCAATTGAAATCCCCACCTAATCTTAACACCCTTCTCAATACGAATTTTATTTAATCCGTATTCATAATCCATAACTCTTTTATAAGTTCTTATAGTACAATTTCATAGTACAACTGCCACACAACAAACTTTGCTATAAACTTATCAATCATTAGATTGATTCTTATCCATGCTATCACTTTATCAGATCACGGAGTAATCTCATCGTATATATTACGATTTATTTCTATTTCTTGATCGTTTTGTTTTACGATCTTCTATCACTGCACTTTTAGTCTTTTAGACTCTATCTATTCATCACTACTGGTCAACTTTATTATCAGAGTTAGGGAACTCTGTATCTTTTAACTCGTCGAGATTCGTCTTTGAATCTTACCGACCAACTAACTCTATTTGAGTTAGTACTTATCCTAATCACTGCGGTTATTGGTCTCAGGTATTCCTACCTAAGGTTCATAACCTACAGCTCTGATACCAACTGTAGCATCCCCAAATTCAGGTACTTTTTACCACGAATCTGGTATACTAATTCTATAATTATTGCGGAAGATATAAACATAATTTGTTTATACATTAAACTTTTACACATCATTCCCAAGGTCTACAACCTTAACTTAATACATACCTTCAATATCTAAAAAGGTTTACAATGATATTTTCGTCAGAAGATATATTATATCTAACTGCATCATAAATTAGTCTTGCACTTTGCCTTTATTTCTGTCTTTACTCGAACTTTACTCTAAATCTGAAAATTTTATCATGATATAGCAAGGGTGAGCAATAAATTTGCCCAGCAAGTTTAAATTTATTTGAGGATATATCATGATTGAAAGAATTAAACAATAAGCTAGCTAACTTTCAACAATATAAACATTGTGAAAGAGCATGAACAAATTTTCTTAGCTGAACGACCAAGTAAATAAAAATGAATGGTCAAGCATAAACATGAACATATTAACTTAACAAAATGGTAATGAAGGTGATCAACCTTTCATACCTGATGAACATTTACAATATGCACAATGTGCGAATCAATAATCAATATAGACGTGAATAATCAACAACAACTATTCACTAACATGCTTTAAACATACAACTCAAGTTTGAGTTAGGGAAAACATGCCTGTACCGTTGATTACCGCTATGCAATCTAATTTAATCTCTTATGAAAGACCTATAATTAATAAGATCGATCTTCCGATTAGCATAATGCACTTTATATCACAATATTGTTACTCAAATAATAAATTAGCTAATATTTAGCCACATAATCAAACATTGAATAATTCTTTAACTCATTAGTAATATTATCGTCATTTGATAATATTATTATCACATAATCATCATCTTAAATTCTCAGCTAATATTATTAATCTTTTAATAATATTTTATTACTTCTCAATTTCTTAGTAATATTTTAATCATTTACAAATATTATTAATTATTTAATAATACTTTAATCACATTCTATTATTACTAATCATTTAATAATACTCAAATCATTTACTAATATTATAAATCATTTAATAATATTTTAATCATTATCTAATATTATTAATCATGTAATAATATTTTACTTGTTTCATAAATAATAAACGTTTCACATATTATAAGATATAAATATCTTACATCCTGAAGCTTAAACCATTTAAATTTTATTTCAGAAATATCTTTTACCTTTACTTGTAAATTTGGAGTTTAAACAACTAATACATAGTTTTTATAGTAAAATTCAATTTACTATATTATTTCTTTAATCATCACTTAATATTAATAAAATAATAATTAATCAATTGTTAATCTCTAGTTATTATTTAATCATAATTAAATAATAACTTTATTAACTCTAATCCTACTTAATTATCATTTAATATTACTTAAATAATAATTAAATAGTTAATTATATTTAATATTGTATGTAATAAATTTTCTAACCATTTAATGGTTTTAAGAATTATTTTTAATAATTATTCAATTTCACTAAATTACGAAAATGCCACACACGCCCAAAATTTCCAGATTTGGCGTCCTTTACGGAAACGCTTGTAAAATGAAATGTACAACTCGGAATTAAGTTCCGTCAGAGGCGTTAGATTCGTATTTTCTTAAAATACATTTTTGATTTATCAAACACCAAATTTGGTTCTGTTTTGGTCACGGAAAACAGCCCAGAAGTGGCTGGTCAGTTTTAGTTTTCTAGCTTAACCCTATTGTACTAAAACAACCATAACTTTTTCGTTTTAAAATGTTTTTGAGCGATTCTTGAGCCCATGCAAAGCTAACTTCCGGGACTACAACTTTTGTTCTTGGACCATCTTCAAATTCTAAACAAAGAATTCCAGAAATTCCGTGTAAAGTGACTGACCCGAGTTAGTTTTCCAGTTTTGACTCGGCTACTTTAAAATAGCATAACTCTTTGCTCCGAAGTCGGAATTAGTCCATTCCGGAGTCTATGGAAAGCTAATTCAGCGTACTATAACATACCAAAAGCCCAGAATTTTTATGGCATTCTAACTAACCCCAAAATTTCTGTTTAGAGGCAGCAGTCACCAAATTTTTTTTTTTTTCTAAGTTAAAAACTGTTTTGGTTCTTCTTTCTTTAGATCAAACTTTTAACACCTAAAATGTCTTGATCTACACATAACACACCATATAACATGTAGATCTAAAGTTTTAAAGTTCAAGAACATAAGTTCTTTATCAAATCAAACAAAATAAAACAAATAAACTAAACTGGGATTTTATACCTAGATCATGTAGCTCTTCTCCTTCTCTTTACACAATATAGGATGAAGCTAGGGAGCATGAAAAAAAAAATTCTCTTCTTCTTCCTCCATAGGGCTGCCGACTCTATGCTCTCCCTCTCTCTTTCTTGTTTTGCTTTGATAGCTAGTTTAGAATGAAAGATGAAAGAGAAAGAAAATGATTTTTTTGTGTATGAGTAAATATGTAGAAATATTATGTATATCTAATGCTATCTCCCAACAATCTTTTCTCTCTCACTCATCATCTCAAAGTTGCTTGCAAGACTAGTGTAAGTGAGTGTTAAATTCTTAGCTCAACACATATGGGGAGTTGGTGGAAGTTAGTAACATTTTTGACCAATAATAAAAAAAATTAACCCACATGCTCCTTTCTCATTGTATATCCGGTGCACCCCCTCTATTAGCCCCCTTTATGCTTTAATTTTAATGGCCAAATTTGTGTAATTTAGCTTCTAGATAATCCATAAAAAAATTGGGCCAAATGTTGGGCTCTCTAATGAAAAATGTTTGGGCCATGTAAATTAGCATAGACCAACAAACTAATTTTGTCTTACCCTAATTATTTAATTAGGGTTTCATTCCACACAATTCTAATTTTAATCCTTATTCATGTACACATAATTTCTTAACCAAATTAAACTTGATACAATTAGGTTATAAAATTAATTAATTGAGATGTAAAAAATAAATCTCTTAGAATTAGTATATATTCTATATACTATAATTCTCTCATCCCATAACCCTTAAGTTATTCAATTCTTCATTTCTAATATATAATTAGGATTACCTTAGTTTCTTTTATTTGTTTATATAATAAACAAATATAAACCATCATATAATATTCATATTCACTTACTCACATATTCATACAAAATAATTTGTGACATATTCCACAATTCTCTTAGATTAGATCACTAGTATATAAATAAAATATTAGGACCACTAAATAACGATAACCATTTAGGTCATTTAATTCTCATACCATAATTAAATAACTTATTCAAGTTATACAATTTATATTGTATAATTAAATTTAATTTCCTCTTCCTCTCCATAAATTATTTTCAAATAACTTATTTAAATATTAAATATATAATTTAATATATTCATCATTTATTCAAATATGAATTTAATTTACTAACTAGTTGATACCAATATACATATTTACATATTGGATCTCACCTCATATTTTTACCTTACATCCTTTGGTATAATATTAAATATTATATCATTAATTATCCATATAACATAATACCATATATCCAATTATTTCCTTTACTTTCTATAAATTGTCTTCACAATTTATTTAACTGAAGTAAATATATTAATATATTCACCACATACACATATTTTTAGGAACTTATACACTAACATATACCTCATTATCAGACTATCACTTATAGTCTATCAAATCATTCAAGTTCTTCTCCAAAAATTTTGAAATCCTTAAAATTCCTTCACAGAAACGTCAAATCTATACACTTATTTTCTGTCTAGGTTCATCTTATAACCTTTAATCCATCATTTTAGGATTTTAATAATTATCTAAATTCTCGGGTTGTCACATCACGTAATGCTCTCTCTGTCTTCCATAACTCCTCTAAGAGAAATACCTTACTCCGGAGTTCTTAAACTTCTGCAGATAGTTGATCTTGTTCTCCAACTTTGATCTTATTCGCTTTCTCCACCTTAGCTTCTTCAGACTCTACTGCCTCATCACCACTCAGATACATCTCAGGATAATCGTCATGATCGCTCCCCAGATTGACCATAGGTTCAACTTCTCCCACCTTCTCAACTGATTCACTTTGCACTGGCACCTCAGCTTATGGCATTGGTGCAACAGCCGCTAGCATCTCCGCACTCATTTTATATTCTCCGGATATCCTATAATCAGTTTAAACAACTTGATTAGTACTTCACATGTACAAACTTCTCACACTATGTGTCCACATATCTCACCATTGATACACTTTAGCAATCCCTCACTTAGTACTCTAAATGAGTATTCTAGATTTCGCTTATTGTTATAATCCTAGGGTTTTTCCTACCCCACTTAAGGTTTATAACCTACATCTTTGATATCAACCTGTAACACCCCCAAATACGGGTTACCTGACCCCTGAGTTTGGTGCTCACGATCCACAATATAAATAACATTTAACTACCCATTTAATTATAAATAGGAACATACACATCATTAACTGATATAGTTAATACATAAGTCCCAGGTCCTCTAACCTTAACATTACAAACATACCATTTAGATATACAAAAAGGGTTCACAAATACAACATAATAATAATGTTATTCATAACTAATTTTTCACTATGCCTTTGCCTTTGTCCTTCACAGTACCTTCTGCCAGTTCGTCCTTAGCTGAAAAGTTTTATTTAGCAAGGGTGAGCAATAAATTTGCCCCGCAAGTTAAGACATATAATAAACGTATACGAATCAATAAGGACAGACTAACTAATTTAATAGAATAATACCAAAGTTCAGGGAACTTTGAAATAGTTGAACAAAGTTTTAATAACTAACAAGTCTTCTCGCATTCTATGCAACATAATAATCTGATAATGAAAGAGTACAACGCTTTCAAAGTTTCTACGATATTCTAATGAAAAACCAAGAATCAAATTTACGCAATAACAAAGTGGAATATTTTCCAGATTTATGCTGAGTGATCCATTAGATCTTGAACTTCTCTTCTCGAGTAACTATCAAAGATTTGACTTTGATATACCCAGGTGTATCAGATAACCATAAAGATTAAATTATACCCCTCTACAAGTACTTAGAGCGGCCAACTCTCCTTGTGCCCTATATTATGCATATTACTCAAAATGCACGCAAAAGCCGATATACGTCCAAATATGTTCCCTTAATATAAAAAGTTGTTCTTTTCAGTCTTTGAATCAAAATTTGATTTAACAATGAAATATTATGATTTTAATATTTAGTCACTTCTCGATCTAGCCGAAATAATTGGCATCGATCTGTCAATAATAATTGAATTATCTTCTTGAATCTATCATGTTCTAACAATTGTTCGTCTAGCTAGAATAATTAGCTCAGACATATCTCAACACAATTCGATAATAAACATGAATTATCTGTACTGTTAATATTAGCTTCTAAGGATGTAACTATCCAATAATAATTATTCTCTAATTATATTCTCAAAATTCACTAATTTAATTTGAATTAATAAACATGCACTAACTGTGAATAATCAACAATAAATTATTGGATGTGGTCTAATCAACAATAATTAACCACCATAATAATTTAACAAGTATAACTCAATTGGTTGAGTTAGGAAACTTGCCATCTCCGTGGATTACTGCTACACAATATATCTAACTACGTTCGTAAGACCTATAATCAACAATATCGGTCTCACAATTAGCACAATAATTTATAACACGTAACACTGTAGTTCACAGTCAATCTTTCTCCTAGACACATTACCACATAATCACATCAGTGTTTATAGCTTATATAAACACTCATTAAGTCTAACTAGTTTGGTCTGGTTGGACTTCGGTCTATTCTCGGTGTTCTGGTCACCCTATTCGACAATTAACACATTTATTGTCAATTAAACTTGGTCTCTAAGCTTTAATATTATTTTATATAAGTCAAATATCGTTTATAATATTTTTCGAAAATTTTTAATAATTTATAAATAATTATTATAATTTATAATAATTTTTCAAACAGTAGAATCATTTTTAAATGATTTAAATATCAAATAATCTTATCATCACTAATATTTAATAATATAAAAATATTAATGACATACTTGTCAAATATTAAAGTTATTATTAATAACTTAAAATATTTTTAAATTATCAATATTCTACCTAAATGATTTTTAAAATAATTAAAATCATTTTTAAATCATCACCATTAATATATAAATATTAATGAAATTATTATCAAATTATTCAAAGTCATTAATTATAACTTAAAATATTTTAAAATTATTTTTCTCATTTTTAAATCAATAAAATTATTTTTAATTCATTTATTTAATATAATAATTAAATAAATCTATTATCATTAATATTAAATTATTAATGAAAATTACTCAAAAATATTAAAAGTCGCATTTTATAACTCAAAATATTTTTTAACACTTTATTCTTATTTAAAATAATTTTAATATTCAAATGATTTTTATAATATTAAAATCATATTTTTCTAATTTATTTAATACACTAATTAAATAAATTAAATATCATTACCATTCAAATAATTATAAATATTAATTAAAAATATCTGATATTATTAAAAGTTATTTTTCATAATTTAAAATAATTTCTAAAACTAATTTTGTAATTTTTAGAATTTATTTTCTATTTTTAAGTATTTTTCAGAAATTCAGAAAATAGAAATTAAATAAACCGTCGCTATAGCCTACAGTGACGCTTTCTGTCGTCTTAGGTGTTCTTGGCCTCAAGAACAATGACAGTCAGTGTTTCTACATGCCAAGTTTGACTGTATGTAAGTCTCTTCTTAAATTGTTTCTGGACCATGTTAAACATTGATAATGTAGTGTTTATGTAACACTGTGACGCCCCCAAAATTAGGTATACATCACCCATCTTGGGTCGTCAGATACATAGTACAGAATACAAATACAACTTAATAATACAACTGTCGTGTACAATACGACAAAACATAAACTGTGAGTTTGAATACAAATATTATCTTCTAGAGAGTATTCATACTCAAAAGGAGTCCTCATTACATTTATTAACACACCATTACATAGAATAGTGAGGACTACTAACTAATACTATTCTTCGGACCATCACTCCGTTCCCCGACTTGCCCCAGCTACGTTCTCATTTCCTGAAGAGAACAGTGAAAGAAGGGTGAGCTCAACTAGCCCAGTAAGAAATATTACGACTAAGATAATGCAGAATAAATTATCATTAGCCTTCAACAATGTTAAACTGATAAAATATAATAGACATCAAGTTTAACTGTAACGGAACAAGCAATCCATTAAAAGAGTCAAGTAGAAAATAAACTCTACTATCTTTTATGATTTAAAAAGTTTTTCAACACTGTGATCGCTGGGACTCAGCTTAATAAAATAATCCACATCATCGAATCACCCCTGCACTACGGCCAAGGATATTCGTATATTCATTAATGGTCATGATCATGCCAACAACTGTCCATCAATGCACTACGGGCCAATGAGGACTTTTACCACATCATTTGTAACATTACGGTCATGATTATACCGAATAATCTCTGGTCATAATCATACCAAGTCCATCTATGCACTACATGCCACAGATGACTTTCAACATTTTATAAACATGAGGATGATGACAATGATATAAGAATTCAATAAAACAAGTTCAAGAATTAATTTATCCAGGAATTAACAACGTCCAAATTGTCCACATGATACTGCATTGTGGAGTAAAATTCAAGAATGCTTAGAAGAATATTTTCTTGAAAAGATACTGGATGAAACGCAACTATCAAGGATATTCCACAACTTTCATGGAGTATAGAAGTCAAAACTTAACCAACTGAGTACAATAAAGAATGGAATAACAAAAGAAATCACCATGCATGCGATAGACCGCACAGACAAGTTATTCCAATAGAATAATAAATAATGGAACCAGGTCCGGCGTAAACGCACAAACAGGATATTCCGACAGAATAATAAATAATGGAACCAGGTCCGGTGTAAAACACACAGACAGGATGTTCCAACAGAATAATAATAAAAACGGAACCAGGTCCGGTGTAAAACACACAGACAGGATGTTCCAACAGAATAATAAATGGAACCAGGTCCGGTGTAAAACACACAGACAGGATGTTCCAACAGAATAATAAACGGAACCAGGTCCGGTGTAAAACACACAGACAGGATGTTCCAACAGAATAATAGAAGAATGTCACCAAGTATAGGGTAGACCGCGTATACTGGTTATTCCAACAGAATAATAACGAATGGAATAACAGAAGTTCTCTTCATGAATATAAAAGAAATAATATTCCCTACCTTAAAAGAACTGGATATTGGAAAAGTGATGTAGCAGAATACTTTTATTCTCTCTCTCTTATTCTCTCTATACTTTCTCTCTCTATAGCTTGAATGAATTCGTGAAAAATAATGAAGCCCTAGGCCTCTATTTATAGAAAAACTGAGGGTGGCTCTTGGTCTTAACGAAGGGTCAAATGACTCTTGGTCTTAACGAAGGATCAAATGACTCTTGGTAATATTGAAGGGACAACTACTATTGACGAAAGTAATTACTATTGACCAAGGTAAATACTATTGACGAAGGTAATTACTATTGACCAAGGTAAATACTATTGACGAAGGTAATTACTATTGACCAAGGTAAATACTATTGACGAAGGTAATTACTATTGACGACGGTAATTACTATTGACGACGGTAATTACTATTGACGAAGAGACTCTTAGATGATGACATATGGCCCCCCATAAAATAACCAAACTTACCACAACGTCTCAATTATTGATTTAATAATATAACATATTATACAGATGATACTATGACAATAATTTAAGAGATATGATGCAGCAATTACTGTAGCAATAATTGAGTATAGCTGAGTGACTTCTCACGTAAGCATCAATAATCAATACCGTGTGCTACTATGCAACCACGCGTATTACTGTACTTTTACTACCGAGTAGTTCAACAGTTTTAACGGTTTTAACGGTAACACCTCAGCCGTTATTTTTATAGAAAGATAATTCTGTCGTTTTCTCAATCCGACAATAATTCCGTTGTGGGGTCCACCAATGATTGTGCCGTCGTACGAATATTCCTCGACAAAAAGAATATTCTCCGACCAAACGAATATTTTATAACAACTTGCTTACTTTGCAAAATTTATAAATATTACCCACAACTATAACATTATATCAAATTAACTCCATAATATTCAAAAATGATATTTATAGAAAATTCATCTTTATTTATAAAAATTGGGGTCTTACAACCTCCCCTTCTTATGAAATTTCGCCCTCGAAATTAGGGTACGTACCTGGTATGTCGAAGAGGTAAGGATACCTTGATTTCATTTCTGATTCTAACTCCCAAGTCATTTCCTCAACATCGTGGTTTCTCCACAAAACTTTGACTTGAGGTATAACCTTGGAGCGTAGAATATGTTCCTTCTTATCCAAGATTTGAACAGGAACTTCTTCATACGTCAAATCCTCCGCTATTTCGTCCGGTTCTAACTCAATAATGTGGTTCGGGTCTTCCACATATTTGCGTAACATGGATATGTGGAAAACGTTATGAACACGAGACATACTTGGCGGTAAAGCGAGTCTATAAGCCACAGTTCCTACTCGATCGAGGATTAAAAATGGACCGATGAATCGAGGATTTAGCTTTCCTCTCTTTCCAAATCTTGTAACTCCTTTCCATGGAGCAACACGTAAGAACACATGATCTCCTACATCAAATTCCACATCCTTTCGATGAAGATCAGCATAACTCTTTTGTCGATCTTGTGAGGTTTTTATACGTTGTCGGATCGTTTGAATCTTTTCTGTAGTCATACGTACCAACTCCGGTCCCAACAACGTTGCTTCGCCCACCTCATCCCAGCATACTGGAGAACGACATTTTCTTCCATACAATGCTTCGAATGGAGCCATGCCAATACTTGCTTGATAACTGTTGTTGTAGGAAAACTCCACCAATGGTAAGAACTTGTCCCAACTTCCCTTGAAGTCAAAGACACAGAGTCTTAATAGATCTTCAAGAGTTTGAATAGTCCTCTCTGATTGTCCATCCGTCTGAGGATGATATGCTGAACTAAATCGTAACTCCGTGCCCATAGCTTTTTGTAAACTAACCCAAAATCGTGAAGTGAATCTTGGGTCTCGATCAGAAATTATGGATACTGGCATACCATGCAGTCTTACAATCTCGTTTATGTACATACGAGCAAGACGTTCAAGTGTATAAGTTTCTCGTATCGGTAAGAAATGAGCAGACTTGGTCAATCTATCAACAATGACCCAAATCGCATCAATACCTTGAGAAACCCTGGGAAGACCGGTAACGAAATCCATGGTAATGTGCTCCCACTTCCATTCTGGAATTTCAAGTGGTTGCAATGGACCTTTTGGTACTTGATGCTCCGCTTTGACTCGTTGACAAGTTAGACACCTTGAGATAAACAACGCTATCTCTCTCTTCATATTGCTCCACCAAAATGTATGACGAAGATCATGATACATTTTGGTACTTCCAGGATGGATTGCAAACGGTGTGTTGTGCGCCTCCATCATGATTTCATACTTTAAATCAGGGTTGTTAGGAACACAAAGTCTGGAGTTGACTCGAAGTATTCCTTCCTCATCGATTCTTGCTTCCGGCATAACACCTTCTTGCACTTTCTTCCTCATACGCATCAGCTCCAGGTCTGTAGCTTGAGCAGCTTTAACTTTATCGATTAAAGTCGGTTCTACTCGTATATTCGCCATCATCACATGGGTCCCTGGAGTCTTCAACTCTATCTCCATCCTTTGCAAGTCACACAAAATGGGCCTTTGCGTTGTTAATATTGCACTTGTACCCGCATATGATCTTCTACTCAATGCGTCAGCTACCACGTTCGCTTTTCCAGGATGGTATTGAATGGTATGATCATAATCTTTCAACAGTTCAAGCCAACGTCGTTGTCGCATGTTGAGTTCCTTTTGAGTGAAGAAATATTTGAGGCTTTTATGATCCGTAAAGATCTCCACTTTCTCTCCATACAAGTAATGCCTCCAAATTTTAAGTGCAAAGACAACAGCTGCCAACTCTAGATCATGAGTAGGATAATTCCTCTCATATTCCTTGAGTTGTCTTGATGCATAGGCTATGACTTTTCTATGTTGCATGAGAACGCATCCCAACCCTTTGCTCGAAGCATCACTGTAGATGACAAATCCCTCCGAGCCAGATGGTATTGTTAGAACAGGTGCTGAAATGAGTCTCCTCTTGAGTTCTTGAAAACTCTGCTCACATTCTTCGCTCCAACCAAACTTTGTATCTTTCCGAGTCAGCTGAGTTAATGGAGTAGCGATTCGAGAAAATCCTTCCACGAATCTCCGATAATAACCAGCTAAACCAAGAAAGCTACGTACCTCGGTCACTGATTTAGGTTGCTCCCAGCTTTGAATAGCTTCAATCTTTGCCGGGTCAACCGATATTCCACGACTTGATACTACGTGCCCAAGGAATGCTACCTCCTCCAGCTAGAACTCGCATTTCTTCAACTTGGCATAAAGCTTGTATTCACGAAGCTTTTGGAGTACCAGCCTCAAGTGTTGCTCATGATCTTCACGACTTTTGGAATAAATAAGGATGTCATCAATAAAGACGACCACAAAGTGATCCAAATATTCCTTGAATACCCGGTTCATCATATCCATGAAGGCAGCAGGAGCATTAGTCAATCCAAAGGACATGACTAGGAATTCATAATGCCCGTACCGAGTTCTAAAAGCCGTCTTTGGAATATCCTCAGTTCTAACCTTCAGCTGATGATATCCAGAACGAAGATCGATCTTTGAAAAGAATTGTGCTCCTTGCAACTGGTCAAACAGGTCATCAATACGTGGCAATGGGTACCTGTTTTTGATGGTGACATGATTCAACTCCCGATAATCAATACAAAGTTGCATACTTCCATCTTTCTTCTTCACGAATAGAACAGGAGCTCCCCAAGGAGAAGTACTAGGACGAATAAAGCCAATGTCTAACAATTCCTGCAGTTGGATCTTTAACTCCTGAAGTTCAATAGGAGCCATTCGATATGGGGCTTTGGAAATGGGTTTTGTACCGGGTTCAAGATCGATACAAAATTCAATTTCACGCTCTGGGGGTAGGCCAGGAAGTTCTTCAGGGAATACGTCAGGGAATTTATTAACAATAGAAATATCATTCAAAACTGACGTATTTTTGTTTAGATTTGTGACATGAGCTAAGAAAGCTTGACATCCGTTTTTCAATAAACGAATAGTTTTATGGCTTGAGATGACAGCGATTGATTTTAATGGTTTGGTTGCTTGAATTCGCATAATAGGTCGATTAGGAATATGAAAACTAACAACCTTACGAAAATAATCAATTTTTGCATAATGAGTAGTTAACCAATCAATCCCTAGAATCACGTCAAATGCAAGTATTTTTAATGAAATCAGATCGATAGGTAATGTGTGGGTACCAACTTGAACCAAACAAGACTTATAAACAGTGGAGGTAATGAAGGTTTCTCCCAACGGAGTTTCCACAGATAAGTCAAAGTCTAATTTCTCCGGAATCAAATTTAATCGATGAGCGCAAGTAGGAGAAATAAAAGAATGGGTTGAACCGGTATCAAATAAAGTATAAACTTCTTTAGAGTTTATAATAAGCTTACCCGTGATGACCTCATTCGGGTTCTTTGCTCTCTGGGAGTTCACAACAAATGCTCTCCCTTGCACAATCGGTTTTGACTTTTCTGGGACGGCTTTTGGTGCCTCCATCCTAGCTGAATTTGTCTTCGGTAAACGACAAAATCGGGCTAAATGACCTTCTCTTCCACAATTATAACATGCTTTGGATGGCATCGCGCAGTTTGGACTGATGTGCCCCTCCCCTCCGCATTTGAAACATATGATAGGTGGTCGTTCTCCTTCCTTAACGACAGGTGCTGGTGCTGACGTCTTTCCATCATTGTTGAATCTCCTCTTCTTGAAATGTCCATTCTTATTGTTTTGGCCCTGATTACCACCGAAGTGGTTACCATTTCTGGCCTGTTGATTCCCTCCACGCTTGTTGTCACCGCTTCGATGACTGCTCTCACTGGTATTATCATTTTGCCGGCTGCTCTCTTTTGGTTGCGTTGTCTCGTTATCGCGCTCCACCAACTGAGCCCTATTTACAACATCTGAATACAAACACAGTTTATGAGAAACAAGATGTTGACGTATATCCGGCTTCAAACCTCTTAAAAACATCCGCGTCATTCTTTCTTCATTATCCACCAGGTGGGACGCAAACCGGGATAACTCCGCAAATTTTGCCTCGTACTGCGACACGGTCATATTATTCTGCTCCAATTTGATGAACTCCACCTCCTTCATGTGACGAATACTCTCGGGAAAGTATTTGTCGTTAAACAGCTCTTGGAACTTCTCCCAGGACATCTTCAGTGCGGCAGGTTGAGTACGCTTTATCGATTCCCACCAGTAATCTGCCTCTCCTCGCAACATAAAGGCGGCAAAGGGAACCTTTTGCTCCTCGGAGCAACCCAAGACATCAAATATCTTGGTGATCTGCTTTATCCATGTTTCAGCTACAAGTGGTTTGGGTTCTCCCTTAAACTCCGGTGGTCCCAGCTCCTTAAACTGTTTAGCGGTGACCGCCAGAGAGTTTCCAGTATTTCCACCTACGTTGTGGACAGGAGCCGCTTTCACCTGTTGTTGCATGAATTGCATAAAGCCTCTGAACATTTGATCATTCATCATTTGGTCAGTGTTGTTGTTTGCATGAGGATTGACACCTTCCTGATGCACATTATCCTGATTATTGATATGTGGTGAATCAACAGTCGTCTGTGCTCCATTGCTATTCTCAACGTTCTCAGATGCCATTTTCAGATACTGCCACAAAATAAAAATTAATTGATATGTCATATATTATCCTTATATTATGACCGACCAATTAAATACCATGCAAATAAACTTAGGTATGTCATACTAGCGAAGGAATTCCCCGTCTCTCCCCTCCTAGTTCTATTCTCACATCTTAGCCAGGGATCATATCCCTAAGCTCTGATACCAACTGTGACGCCCCCAAAATTAGGTATACATCACCCATCTTGGGTCGTCAGATACATAGTACAGAATACAAATACAACTTAATAATACAACTGTCGTGTACAATACGACAAAACATAAACTGTGAGTTTGAATACAAATATTATCTTCTAGAGAGTATTCATACTCAAAAGGAGTCCTCATTACATTTATTAACACACCATTACATAGAATAGTGAGGACTACTAACTAATACTATTCTTCGGACCATCACTCCGTTCCCCGACTTGCCCCAGCTACGTTCTCATTTCCTGAAGAGAACAGTGAAAGAAAGGGTGAGCTCAACTAGCCCAGTAAGAAATATTATGACTAAGATAATGCAGAATAAATTATCATTAGCCTTCAACAATGTTAAACTGATAAAATATAATAGACATCAAGTTTAACTGTAACGGAACAAGCAATCCATTAAAAGAGTCAAGTAGAAAATAAACTCTACTATCTTTTATGATTTAAAAAGTTTTTCAACACTGTGATCGCTGGGACTCAGCTTAATAAAATAATCCACATCATCGAATCACCCCTGCACTACGGCCAAGGATATTCGTATATTCATTAATGGTCATGATCATGCCAACAACTGTCCATCAATGCACTACGGGCCAATGAGGACTTTTACCACATCATTTGTAACATTACGGTCATGATTATACCGAATAATCCCTGGTCATAATCATACCAAGTCCATCTATGCACTACATGCCACAGATGACTTTCAACATTTTATAAACATGAGGATGATGACAATGATATAAGAATTCAATAAAACAAGTTCAAGAATTAATTTATCCAGGAATTAACAACGTCCAAATTGTCCACATGATACTGCATTGTGGAGTAAAATTCAAGAATGCTTAGAAGAATATTTTCTTAAAAAGATACTGGATGAAACGCAACTATCAAGGATATTCCACAACTTTCATGGAGTATAGAAGTCAAAACTTAACCAACTGAGTACAATAAAGAATGGAATAACAAAAGAAATCACCATGCATGCGATAGACCGCACAGACAGGTTATTCCAATAGAATAATAAATAATGGAACCAGGTCCGGCGTAAACGCACAGACAGGATATTCCGACAGAATAATAAATAATGGAACCAGGTCCGGTGTAAAACACACAGACAGGATGTTCCAACAGAATAATAATAAAAACGGAACCAGGTCCGGTGTAAAACACACAGACAGGATGTTCCAACAGAATAATAAACGGAACCAGGTCCGGTGTAAAACACACAGACAGGATGTTCCAACAGAATAATAAACGGAACCAGGTCCGGTGTAAAACACACAGACAGGATGTTCCAACAGAATAATAGAAGAATGTCACCAAGTATAGGGTAGACCGCGTATACTGGTTATTCCAACAGAATAATAACGAATGGAATAACAGAAGTTCTCTTCATGAATATAAAAGAAATAATATTCCCTACCTTAAAAGAACTGGATATTGGAAAAGTGATGTAGCAGAATACTTTTATTCTCTCTCTCTTATTCTCTCTATACTTTCTCTCTCTATAGCTTGAATGAATTCGTGAAAAATAATGAAGCCCTAGGCCTCTATTTATAGAAAAACTGAGGGTGGCTCTTGGTCTTAACGAAGGGTCAAATGACTCTTGGTCTTAACGAAGGATCAAATGACTCTTGGTAATATTGAAGGGACAACTACTATTGACGAAAGTAATTACTATTGACCAAGGTAAATACTATTGACGAAGGTAATTACTATTGACCAAGGTAAATACTATTGACGAAGGTAATTACTATTGACCAAGGTAAATACTATTGACGAAGGTAATTACTATTGACGACGGTAATTACTATTGACGACGGTAATTACTATTGACGAAGAGACTCTTAGATGATGACATATGGCCCCCCATAAAATAACCAAACTTACCACAACGTCTCAATTATTGATTTAATAATATAACATATTATACAGATGATACTATGACAATAATTTAAGAGATATGATGCAGCAATTACTGTAGCAATAATTGAGTATAGCTGAGTGACTTCTCACGTAAGCATCAATAATCAATACCGTGTGCTACTATGCAACCACGCGTATTACTGTACTTTTACTACCGAGTAGTTCAACAGTTTTAACGGTTTTAACGGTAACACCTCAGCCGTTATTTTTATAGAAAGATAATTCTGTCGTTTTCTCAATCCGACAATAATTCCGTTGTGGGGTCCACCAATGATTGTGCCGTCGTACGAATATTCCTCGATAAAAAGAATATTCTCCGACCAAACGAATATTTTATAACAACTTGCTTACTTTGCAAAATTTATAAATATTACCCACAACTATAACATTATATCAAATTAACTCCATAATATTCAAAAATGATATTTATAGAAAATTCATCTTTATTTATAAAAATTGGGGTCTTACAAACACTACACGAATCAATAATCATTTATGTCATGCCATAACACATCCGGAAGATACGATCCTTCAAAGTTACTATCAGACGCTACCTGGGTTTTCTAAAAACCGAGGCAGTTCGAGTGGCCATATTCTGGTTCAATTTAATCTGAGTTCTGATCATTATTTTGGTGATTTTATGGTTCATACATCTAGTATACATGACAAGGAACAACTAACTATCCTCATCTCAGTCCAAATCTAAAACATTAGCCAGATTTAATTCGATCAAATCTTGTCAGAAGCTCATGCAAAACCATTTCTGGAAATTCCAGAATTTCAAGTCATGGCCGAATGACCTACTTTGACCACCTGCTACAATCGATCTGTTGATTGTTTGTGGGTTCTTAAGGCATGGATCTACATTACAGACAACATGCTACAAATATGTTACAACAACATCATAAAATCACTTAATATCTAACAGATATGGGCCGTTCAAAAACTTGTCAGATGTTGTTTAACACTTTCTGGGTTACCCAGAATTTGACTGGTCATGCCCGGTCAACGGGTTTTGACCATTTATAACTCACATTCTAAACATCAAATGACTGTACTACCACTTCCAGATCAAAGATCACATACCAGACTACCAATCCAAAACATAAAAAAAGAAAAATAATAAATAGAGTTGAATCTGTGGCTCCTTACATTAGCTTGTCAGACCACATTTCAAGTTCAAGAACAGTTTTTGAAAAACTCCATTTTAAGGCACTTTGATGCTATGGATCCATGATGGATCATCATAGATCATCATAAAACTCCTTCTAGCAAACATCTAAACACATAAACACCAACTTTATCTTATCATGTAAGATCAAACTCAAGTTAGAATTTTGTACCTTCTTTGTCCAAGCTTTCATCTTGCCTTAACAATCTGATCAAGATGTTTTAGAGGACTATAATGTGACTGATCTACTTAACAAATTCGGAGGTCTTGGTGAGAGAGAGAGAGTTGGTGAGATCTAGAGAGGAAAATGAGTAAATTAATGGACTTTCTCTTTCTTAGATCTCTTATAATATGATACAATGTATCTATACAATGCTAGGTGTCATGCAAATCAGATTGTGGCTGATATTTTTAAGTCACCAAGTCAAATTAGTAGGTCACCAACTCTTGATTTGGAAAGATTTACAAGCTAGCTCATAAAAATAACAAAAATGGCATTTTGGTCATTGTCCTTGTAATTTTAATGGCTTTCTTGGATTTTTACTCAAACCCTTAGGGTTTAACCCTATGGTTCTAACCCTTAGATTTTACACTCTTAGTTTCTAACCCTTAGGTTTTACACCCTTAGTTTTCTAGAATTTTCTAAATTAGGGTTTAAAAACAGAAAATCAAGGTTTCAAAAATATAATTAAGATTTTAAATAGAAATTAATATTTCTAAAGTATAATTAGGATTTCCTAATTATATTAACGTTTATTAATCACTTAAGGGCTTAATAATTACGATTAGGGTTTCCTAATTAAGGTTTAGGATTCCCGAATTTAAAATTATGGTTTCCCAGCTTTCGATTAGAATTTCTAACGGTACGTTAGGGTTTCTAATCCTGAGATTAGGGTTTCTAATCCCTCATTAGGGTTTACTAATTTTGTACCCTACTCGATCAATCCTTGATCAAAATTCTATACAGTACAAACACGTACTCATCAATATAATTATTTTAATTATATTTTCTATCGAATCTCTATCCGGACTTAGGGTTAGGGTTTCTAAATATGTTACGCTCAACTCTACTCTTATTTTTTCAGTTAATACACAAATTGACTACTGCTCAAAACTCGTATCACAGATACACAGTACAATATTAACAGTCAATATTAATTTTAAATAAAAAAAATTTATTCAAAAAAATTCAGATTATTCGAAATCCTGGGTTATCGCATGCCTGACCCTTGCTGACATGTACATCAACAGATGAAATCCCTGCTGGGGATAACGTCGAGGCTGCTTGACCTTCATTGATAAATGCATCAACGACTGAAATCATTGGATGGCTTTCGATGCTTCAATGGATTTTCCTACCATCGGCTGAGTGTTGTCAAGGTTGTTTGACCTTCATCAACATGTGCATCAACGGCTGAATTGTATGAAGTTTCTGTTGGGGAGAAGTGTTTTGGAGTTGCGACCCCAAACTAACGGCATCAGACCTTCGTTAGGTATTTCCAGATGTAGTTTGCAACAGTTGTGATCATTAGTATAGTAAGCCTGTGTCTGGGCGAATACCAATGAATTCCATGTAGACCTGTAGTTTGGTCCATGGAAACCAGGATTTCAGGCTTTTTTGCTCAATCGCGTAGCATTCTTTGTCCTGATTTAACTTTTTCAGCTTATGAGATCTCCTTTGCAACTCGAACTAAATCGATCTGGAGGGGTGGGCCCCACCCAGGGGAGCCGCAGGTACACCTGCGGCAAACCGTGGGTGGTTTTAAGCTGCATATTGCTTTCACAAGTCATTTTCAAACTGCGCCACACAGAGAATCCAAGAGCTCTTCTTCAGATCTGCTGAGTTTGGGCGTCTTTCTAAAAATTCTGTCATCATAGAAGTGTTTCACACTATCCAAGTAACATATGCATGTCTTCTTTTCCAGTTTCTATCCGTTGGAAAATGACTTATCATATGAAATGTGTCTAAACACATAGTAGTGAATATGCATGCTCATATGACTTGATAAAAAATATTCAATATAGTAAATGTTAGTATTAAACCATGCTGAACACAATGATGTGAAAAAATTTGACTTTTGAAACAATCAAATTGGTACATTTTTTTGCTATTTCTTATCCTATTCGAGGACAAATGAGCAAAGGTATTTAAGAAAAATAATCTGGGTAATTAATCTACCACCATGGATTGTGGCTTTAATTTTTGTATGCATGCAGGATGTTTATGACTGTGGGTAGGTGTGCTACTGAATGGCCACCTAGTTATTCCTATGTGCATGTGGATAGTCCTGTTTACAAAGGAGACTCTGGCAAAATTTTTCCAAAAGTCTAGGCATTGTGTAGACATACATTTTTAACTCCACTGTAGGTGTATGTTAAAGTAATGCATGAATGCATATAATCATAAAATGCATTTGAAAAGCTCCATGTTAGAATTTACCACACCCTTTCTAAGGTGATTTGGAGACTTGTGTCCAGATATTATGGATCCGAATCAACTGAGTAGTTCCCGCAGGACCACTTCAGGTGTGCGGAGGAGGGCTTCTGAAGTGCCTCGATCCCGTTCAGTTAGATAACCTTGTCATTTGGTGGAGGCGGTGATACGTCCTATCCAGGTTGATGTACCAAATATTGAGGACGATGAGGAGGATGTGCCAGCTGCGGCTCAAGCTACTACTGCTTATGCTCCCCGTAGGGATCTTCCAGGCATTCAGGTGGCTATTCCAGATCTTCTGGGTGATTTGAGTGCCACCCCTCAGTTTACTTACAAGCAAATGAGGTAAAAGCTGGGTTTGATCTTCCTTTTTTCTATTGATGAGGAGCCAGGATTTTGACATTAATTTATGTTTGATGTAGGTTCCCAGCTTTACACAGCCTCGAGCTAACTAGTTCAGCATACACTCCATGTATCAGGCTCTGCATCCAGATTACCAAAGTATTATGCATGGTTGGGGCTTTGGGTACCGGAGAGGCAGGTTTTCTGATTTGGGACCTATGAGTTGACTCCTACATTAGAGGAGTATAAGCGGTTGACGGCCTTGCCCTTAGACAAACCTTGTTATTAGTGATATGAGTATGTAGTTCATGACCCTCACCGGGTTGCGGCGTAGAGTGGTACATGATGAGATTACATCTAGTCATGTAGTGTCCCAGCATTTCCTGATAGACAGATTTCGCTCATTGGACAGCTATGTGCGACATTCTAGGGATTTCACCATACCAGAGGATCAGTGTCATGTGGCCAGAGTATATGTACTCGTGATGTGTGTAGTGGCATATGTATACATGCCACGGTATATGGATGAGCTGGACATCCGTGTTATCGTGGCAATGAGAGCTCTCAGGGAGGGTCATACCATTATTCCGATGATTGTGGCAGAGACGTTGAGATCAGCCATGTTTTGTCACACCTACCCTGCAGGTGTATTTATAGGTAGCTCGGTCATGTTGTACAATTGATTTATGTCACACTTGAGACCGATTGGCACGTTCCGACGGTATGGGTATTATTTTTCCTATGAGATAGCTACGTCTTACTCCTTTCAGCCATCGGAGTGTGTAGACGCTGCATCCTAGTTAGTGTTCTTGGCAGGGATAGGGGATCCATTTGGCATTCTGTTGTGTACAGGGTTCAGTTCACCCTACAACTTTATTACTCATGTCCCTGGCATGGATTATCTCCCTCTGGCTGGTTTGAGGGACATGACTACCTACAACCCACTGGCTGTGATGTCATAGTTTAACCAGTTCCAGGATTTCCATCCTTTTGAGGGGACATTAGGTCAGCGTGTGGCTTCTTACCATTTATCAGCAGAGGACCGATCCCGGGTGTATGCCTATTGGGATCAGCGTGAGAGAGCTAATTTTTCTGTTAGCCATCCGGGCTGTTCGTTAGAGTATTCTGCGTGGATGGGGACAGAGACTGCATCGGCTGCTGTCGTATCCACAGTGCCGGGGATTGAGAATGTCAGTGAGGAGCCCACAGAGGCTGTTAATTTCCCCACTGAGGAGGAGGAGCTGTTTGCTGGTTTGACATTAGCTCTTGTTGACTCTCCCAGTACTTCTGTAGCTATGACTCCCCCTTCAAAGTATTTAGTGCAGAGTTTACATTTGATGACCTTCGAGAGAGATCAGGCTAGGGTATTGATGTTGACAGCTCTTGATGTGAGAGATGCCGCTCTATTAGTGAGAGATGATGCCTTAGCTCGTATAGATATTGCTATTATGGAGGAAGATAAGGCCAGATCATCTAGAGATGTCGTGATAGTTGAGCGGGATATCGCTATATCTGCCCGGGTTGTAGCCGTTACAGACAGTACTATAGTGAGGTCTCTTATAGTACTAGCATTATTACAGAGATGAGCACGTATATTGATGAGCACAGTGCCACTATGCAAATGGTTGTAGATATATTAGCTCGCATAGAGACCCTTGTACAGGAGATCATAGCGTTACCTCCTTCTTCTGAGAGGGATGCTATGTTGGACTTGATAGCTAGCATATACACTGATTTGTTGATGGGCTTGTATTTTCCTGCACAGACTAGCTTAGCCATTTTGTCATGTACAGTACACATTGTATATATCAAACAACATTATATATAGCAGGAAAGCATATTTTGATTAATTCCATTTTAGTTATGCCTTGTTGCTTGCTTGATATTTGCATGTTTCTTCAGGTCTTGTGATCTTGATGTATTCTGAACTCCTCCTTGATGGATGGACATTGAGATGTATCAGGATCTTTCAGAATGGATCGTTGATCTGTGTGTATTCCCTACCATCTTTGGTGTCTTAGGATTGGTTTTTGTATGTAGATGTGTTGAGGAGTGTGGCTTTCCTCTCTGAGGTTGACCGCACCACAGATGGTCGTCAGTACTCCTTTGTATGGGGGAGCCCAGTTAGTTCCATCTCTTATGGATTGGTGTTTCTCTTTGAGGAATCAACCGCAGCTTAGATGGTTGCTGATTCTCTTGTTTACATGGGGAGGTCAGGTAGTTCCATCCCTTTGGTCTAAAGCCGATGAAATGTGATGGATTAAAGGATGATCCCAGTACCGTTTGACAAGTTTTTGTGTTTTGGTAGAGGGTGAAACCGAACCATGAATGGCTGCCTACGTACTCCTATTGAAGAGGAGATCAGGTATGTGTAGTTCGAACCTGGTGTGAAGGTTCAACGTTGTATGTGGCAAAGGGGTGTAGAGATATGTTGGTTTTTTGTTTTTGTAGTGAGAAGGGTGTAGAAATGTTTTTTTGTTGTTTTTGTTTTATTGCGACCGGACCATATAAAATATGGCTGCCTATGTACTCCCGTGTATTGGGGAGATCAGGTCGGTGTAGTTCGCCCCCAAGTTCAGGACGGTTTGCAGCCAATGAAAACTTTGATCCCATTTTCAGGACAAACTGCGGGAAGAAAGTTTGATCCCATGTACATGACAAACTGTAGGTGTGAAAAGTTTTAATCCATGATGGGATAAAATTGCGGGTGTGAAAAGCTTTAAAGGCAAAGTTGTGTGAAGGGTCTACCGATCCAGAACCCGACTGCTGATTAAAAACATGTGTGTATCCTTGATGGGGCAGATAGAAAGGTCGTATGTAGTGAAGGGTTAGAAAATCTGAAATAACTGGGGATCTGGTGATCCAAAACCAGGATGTTTGTCTGATGGTAACCTCAGAAATAGTACCGTTTCACAATGTCCGAGTTGATGAGCTGTGGAAATTCATCGCCATCCATTTCCTTTAATCTGAGAGCACCTCCTGTCAATACCTCCTTGACAATAAACGGGCCTTCCCAGTTTAGGGCGAATTTTCCCTTAGACTGATCTTGGTTGTCAATGATCTTCTTAAAAACCAAGTCGTGTTGTTTGAACTACCGTAGCCGGACTTTTCTGTTGTAGGATTTGACAATCCTCTGTTGGTATAACTGACCCTGGAAAATAGCATCACTTCGCTTTTCATCTATTAGAGATAATTAGTGATACCTGTCTTGTAACCATTGGTCTTCTTCCATCTGAGCGTCTATCAACACTTTGAGGGATTCCATTTCCACCTCTATGGGAAGTACTGCTTCCATCCCATAGGCTAATGAGTAGGGGGTTGCCCCAGTGGAAGTGCACATTGATGTTATGTAGGCTAATAGAGTCAGAGGCAATAAGTCAGGCCATCCTTTGTGATTGGCGGGCATCTTGTGCATGATCTTCTTGATATTTTTGTTAACCGCTTCAACATCACCATTCATCTTTGGACGGTAGATGACGGAGTTGAGATGTTTGATGTGGAATTTACTGCATAACTCCTCCATCATTTTGTTGTTGAGGTTCTTAGCATTGTTTGATACAATTACCTCTGGTTGTCCATATCAACAAATGACATTGTTTCTGATGAAAGCAATAATGACTTCTTTGGTAACCCTGGGAAAGGAGGCTGCTTTTACCCATTTAGTGAAGTAGTCGATCATGGTGAAGATAAACCGATGCCCATTATTGGCTTTGGACTCGATGGCCCGATCATGTCCATTTCCCACATTGAGAAGGGTCAGGGTGAACTCATATTGTGGAGTTCTCTTGGAGGGGCGTGGATAGCATTCCTATGAATTTAGCATTGATAGCATCTCTTGATGTGATCATCACAGTCGGCCTTGAGAGAGATCCAGTAATGCCCTGTTCTTGGGATCTTCTTAACAAGTAGAGGGCCGCTCATGTGTGGGCCACATACTCTACCATGGATTTCGTCCATGAGCCTCTGAGCTTGGTCCTTGTCCAGACATCTGAGGATACCAAGTCCTGCATCTCTTTTGTAGAGTGCATATCCGCTCAGGTAGAACTTCTTAGCCAGTCGATGGATCTGCCTTCTTTCAGTCAGGCTCGCCTTAGCGGGTGTAGATCCATCTTGTAAGTACTCCTTGATATACTGATACCAAGGGTGTTGGATGGGAGGTAGCTCATCCGATACCTCTCCAATATAATTCCCATAGGCTGGTGCCTTTTGTTGGGAAAATGTGAGTGTCGGCATGTTTTCTTTGTCAGGTATGTTGATCAAGGAGGCCAAGATTGCTAGCGCATCAACACAGTCATTCCTATTTCGAGGAATGTGGAGTAAGGATATTTCTTCAAACTCCGAAGCCATCTGTATAGCCTGCCGATGGTAAGGTAGTAAGTGTAGACCTTTGGTATGATAGATTCTTGTGATTTGTCTGATTACCAATTCGAAAACCCCAAAGACAGTTAACTGTCTGATACCCATTAATTGGGCAAGTTTTAGCCCCATGATACAACCTTCATACTCAGCTGTGTTATTGGTGTTGGCAAACTGCAATTTGACGGCGACGGGATACTGCTCCCCCGTAATGGATACCAGAACTGCCCCAGCTTCAGAACCTTTCATGTTTACAGCTCCATCAAAATACATCTTCCATGCTTGGTGTGCATCGTACTGATGGTGTTACTGAATTGTCATTACCCCTTCATCGGGGAAATATGTTTCTAAAGGTTTGAAATCCCCTGAAAGTGCGGCGGCCAGTTGATCCGTAATTCCTTGACCTTTAATAGACTTTTGCGTCACGTAGATGATGTCAAATTGTTGTAGGATCAACTGCCATCTGGACAGTCGACAATTTAACATGGGTTTACTAAACACGTACTTGAGAGAATCCACACGGGATATGAGATGGGTTGTGTGACCATAGAGGTAATGTTGTAACCTCCTTGAAGCCCATGCTAAAGCACAATAAGTTTTCTCAATCAGAGTGTACTTGTGTTCACCGCTGCTGAATCTTTTGCTGAGGTAGTAGAAAGCTCTCTCTTGGCCTCTATCGTCTTTCTGTCCCAGTATGCAGCCCATGGCATTGTCATTAATAGACAGGTACGTGAACAGGGGAACATTATCCCTGGGTGGTACCAAAAAAGGAGCTTTGACTAGCTGCTCTTTGATTGTAAGGAAAGCCTTCTGACACTCATCATTCCATTTTATGGAGGAGTTCTTCCTTAACAACTTAAAAATAGGTTCACAGGTTGCTGTGAGTTGGGAGATGAACCTGCTAATGAAGTTTATTCTTCCCAAAAATCCCCGTATTTCCTTCTCTGTCTGAGGAATGGGCATTTTCATAATGGCCTGGATTTTGGTGGGATCCAGCTCAATCCCCTTGTGGTTGACTAGGAATCCTAGCAACTTGCCTGATTTAATGCCAAAGGCGCACTTGGCTGGATTCAACTTTAAGTTGTACTTATGCAACCTGTTGAAGAGCTTTCTGAGATAGTCTAAGTGGTCTTCCTCCCTTCGGGACTTGACAATGATGTCATCCACGTAGATCTCTATCTCATTGTGCATTAAATCGTGAAAAAGAGCCATCATGGCTCGCTGGTAGGTAGCTTCGGCATTGATGAGGCCGAATAAAAATTGTCTATAGAAAAAGGCTCCCCAAGGAGTGATGAATACAGTTTTCTCACGAACTTCTTCAGTAACCATGATTTGGTGGTACCCCGCAAAGCAATCAGCAAATGAGTACATGTAATATTGAGCAGTATTGGATAAATGGCACGGGAAAGCTATCTTTTAAGGTAAGCTTTATTCAGATCCCGGTAATCCACGCAAACTCGCACCTTTCCTCCTGGTTTAGGCATGGGGACTATATTGGATAGCCATTCAGGGTATGTGGTCACCATTATAATGCCTGCTTGAAATTGTTTCACAATTTCTTCTTTAACTTTTAAACTCCACTCCAGTTTTAATCGCCTGAGCTTCTGCCTGACTAGCTTGAATCCCTCTTTAATGGGAAGGCGATGAATGACTATGTCAGTGGACAAACCCACCATATCTTCATGAAACCATGCAAACACTTCCTAAAATTGGGTTAATAGTGTAACCATGTCATTCCTTTGGTTTGAAGTAAGGTCCGTACAGATCTAGATTAGTTTAGGGCTTTCGAAGGTTCCGAGATTGAATGAGGTGGTTTGATTAAGGTTTGGTTTGGGTTTTCCTTCGACCCATTCTTTGATCTCCTAAGGTATCTCAATGTCCTCTTGCATTTCCATTAAGTCGGAGTCCAACTTTTCATCAAAGTTACAATCCTTGTGGAGAGAAGGCACCTTATCAGCAAGCACATGCACTTCTAACTTTAGAGTCCTGAAATAAAATGCGTTCACTTAATATATATGAAATTGTTCAATTATACAAAGTGTTAGCATGTAAAGACAAAACGACTGCTAATACTGTACAGAAAGTAAGCAATTATTGTTATCTACAGGGCAGAAGGAGTTTCTGCCCTTTTTACCCTCGTCGGCAAATGCAAAGAGTGCTGCTCCAATTGCCAAGGGTGAAGTCCTGATTGATGACTGTGATGAAGGGGTTGTTGTTGTCCTCCTTCTCCCGAGTGATGACCATGATATCTAGGCAATCATCTCCTGGGGTGATTCTATTTGTACTGTCCGTGTGGACGATGATGCGTATGTTTGACAGGCGGCTGACAATGTCCTGCTAACGCCTCCGGTCCTTTTCCTCCTCCTCCGGATCTGATATCAAGACCTCTTTTCCTTTGACCGATATCGGCTTAGGAAATAACATAGTCATCACATGTGCATAAACCTTTACTGAAGTCTGTGTAGTTTCAGCTCCTGTAGGTGCAGGCAATCACCGTATGGCTAAAGATGAAGGAACATGTTTGTGTTTATGATGATTCCAATGTCTGGAGCTAGCAGAATAGCCTAGTCCAGCAGTCCTTATTTGATTGGGAACTTGAATTGGGCACTTGATGCCCTGATGATCTTTGCCCAACCCTTGTCCAGGTTGATAACCCAAAGATAACATTTCTTGGCTTGCCGACATTACCTCGGCGAAAACTCTAGGTGTTAGAGGTGGTTCCCCAATGGGATGGTAGTGAGTGTTGCTTACCTCCAGGGCATGGAAGCTGACAAGCTGAACTTGTGCATTGAAATTGATGAGCGGGATGTCACATTCTTCAGGACATTCTGGCTCAACATTAACAGTGACTAGGCTTTTATTAATGATGTATTTAAGCTACTGATGCAGGGTGGATGGGACGGCTCCAACCATATGAATCCACGGTCTTCCCAAGATCAGGTTGTATCCTGTATATATTTTGAGCACATGAAAGGATACACTGAATGTATGTGGACCAATCTCCACAGGTAGTTTAATCTCTCCGATAGAGTTTCGTCGGGATCCGTCAAAAGCTTTAATAACCGTATGGCTGCTTCGGATTCTCTTGAGATTGATATTCATCTTCTCCAAAGTGGCATAAGGGCAGATATTCAAGGAGGAACCTCCATCTATCAATACTCCTACGACCATGTATCCGGAGGACATAACCGCTATGTGCAACGGCTTGCAATGGCCCATCCCTTTGGGAGGTATATCATCGTCAGTGAAAGATATCACATTGTTGTTAAAAATGTGATCCACCAGATGCTAGAATTTTTTAACATCTACTGACTTAGGCAGTTGGGCTTCTTCCAAAACCCTGAGCAAGACCTTCCTGTGAACTTCAGAAGAGAAAACCAAGACCAGTATGGAAATTTGTTATGGAGCTTCTCTTAAGCTTAGAATCACCTTGGTTTTATTATGACCCATAGTACGGAGGAATTCTTTGATTTTCTCCATGGGAATTTTCCCTTTTAACTTGATGGTAGGCTTCATTATGCGTTGGGGAAGATACAGTGTATTATCCTTCGACACTGCAGCGGTTATATGAGATGTGAATCCTTTAACCTCTCTATAATTCCATGGAACTTTCTGTAGGCTGACAACAGGATATTGTGGTCTGAATGGTAAGATAATTGACTTTGGTGCAACCACTTTCAAAGGATTCTCAATACCCTTGAGCTGAATAGGTTGAATTGTATGTGAGGGGTAGTTGAATCTGTTTCAGAAGATATAACTGCTACGACTTCCTTCCACTTTGTAGGAAATGCATCCCCACTCTCCAGTAATACAGCGTCGTTGTCTGTCATCTGTAGGACACCGCTGTCAATTAAATTCTAAATAAGATGGCGGAGTGCCCATCATTCTTCAATGTTGTGGCCGCGAGAGTGGGAGTGATATTGGCACACTCCATTGAAATCAAACCATCTTGAATGCGGGTTGATTGGAGGTAGCAGAGCTGTGATTCTTCCTTCATTGATCAACAACTTAGGTATGTAAATTCCCTTTTGTTGGCTAAGTCCCGACGGGCTTTGGCATTTGCTTTTTTTGTAATTTTATCCTCTAGTGTTTCATTTTCTGGAGTACGTGGTGGAGTGTTTGTAATAAGAGGAAGGAGGCTAGCATTCTCCTGACTGAATAATTGGCGTGTGACTTGGTGTTGATGGACCACCAGTTCTGCCAATTGGTCAACTTACTCATAGAGAGTCTTCATTTTCTATTCCATTGTAAACTGGAACTGTGAAAAATCCCATTTGTTAGCACTATCTTTGTGGTCTGGGAGGATCCACCACTGTAATGGGAAGTCTGACCATTACACCAATTAATCATGTTAACCTCCTCTTCTTTGTGTTGAGGAAGAGGGTTATCTTGCACATGGGGTTGGTCGGGTGTAGCTACCACGATCTCACCGTTATCAATTAAATCCTGGATCTTATGTTTCAAGGCCCAGCAATCCTGAGTATCATGACCTGGAGCTTCAGTATGATAAGCGCATTTCTGGCTAGCATTGAAACCTTTCCCATTCGGGTTAGCTAGAGGAAGAAGATGAGTAATTTTCTTCTGAGTTGTCAGAAGATTGAGAATGTTCTCGAGTAAGTCCCCTAAGGGTTTAAACACTCAAGTGCGTCTAACTTCTCCACTCTTTGGCAATGGAGGGTTTGAAGACTGCGCTTGAAAGGGAAAGTAATTTCTCCTCTGGATAGGCATGTTCTGATTGTCTTTCTGACCTTATAGTATCAAGGAAACATCCTCCTCTTTCTTCTTATGGACCCTTCGAGGGTTATTTCCATAATTTCCGGACTGGATGTGCTCAGCAACAGCTTTCAGAGCGGCTAGGTCTTGAATCTTTCATGATTTTAAACCCATCTCCGCTATTTCCCATGTTTGATCATTTCGGAGAATGGCTTGCCTATGCCAGCTAAAACTCTCTTATAGAAAGGAGCTTCTTGTATGTCTATAAAGGTCATCACCATCTCAGATTCAGTCATAGAAGGAACAACTTGAGCTGTAAGGTGCCTCCACCTTTGAGCATATTCTCTGAAAGATTCATTGGTTTGTTTCCTGATTTTGGTAATTTGGTACCGGTCAGGAGCCATCTGAGTTTGGAAACTATACTGGCTGAGGAATGCATGAACTAGCTCCTCCAAGCTATGAATTTTTGAATTGTCCAATCTGTATACCATGATCTAGCTTCACCAGTTAGACTCTTTTGAAACAGCTTCATTCTAAGCTTTTCATCTTCTGCATAAGATCCGAGTTCTCCAATGAAGACTTTTAAATGTGTGTAAGGATCTCCCAACCCGTCATACTTTTCAAAGTCGGGAGTCTTGAATTTCTCTGGATAATGCACACCAGGGAATATTCAAAGGTCTGTATATGAAACACTCCCATGTGCTCTAATCTCTTTGATAGACCGGATGGTCTCTTCCATCTGTAAGACTTTTTTCTTGATATCACCGGTGTCTAGATCTTCTTTGAGATGGGTGGTGTCAGGAATTTTATTGGTTGTGTCCAACTCAGGTGCGAGAATTTCTTTATCCAAACCTTGATTTCCCCCATGTACAGAGGATTCTGTGTGTACGGGCATTCGTGGACCCTGAGTGGACTGATGTAGTTCTTTCAGCAGAACAACCAACTCTGTAATTTGGTGGCTTAATCCTTCGAACTTCTCACAGGAGACAGGAGTAGGATTAGACTAGCCAGATGAAGCTATGCTTGGTTGTAGGCTTGTTGCCTTTTTAGACTTTGATCGGGTAATAGGTCCAATTATTTCCATACAAAAAGACTCATGTAGTTTAGTCTTAGGGAATGTGGAAATGTTTACATGCTATGTGATGTATCCATTTTAGGAGTATTATCCTACAAAATGGATGTCAGCTGTTTGTATGACAAGATAGCATGTCAGGTTTTGATATAAAAGGGAATGTATGTGCACATCTTCCTTTATATTTTCCATTACATTGAGTTTGACATGGAAATGAAATTACAAGTAATTTGATTTTACAAGTAATTGAAATGGAAAGTATGAAGAGACTTTCCTCCGTGTTTGGTTTATCAGAGGCTGACCTATCTTAGATGACCCTCACGGATTTTTGGCATGAAGGTTCCAAAATCATCATAATTTACTCGATGGGAAGTTAATTCGGTCTTTCAACTGGAGCGAATTTGGGTGGTGCCTTTCCTGATCCTCATTGGAATTAGTTTCCCTACGAGTCCAGTAATCAAACACCGACAGGATAGCCTCCTGGTGGAGGAACCACACAACATACATTCACATGCAACGTGTCTCACCGTTTATGAAAATGATGACATGTACGAAGCACTAATATCACAAGCAGATATGGTGCGAAGCACTAAGTGCAATAAGTAAATGCATTCGTACACATTCATTCAAATGTAAATACAACATCCACACACAAGTAGATAACAGTTTTGAAAAGCTTTGTAGTAGTGGCTTAAGCCCTCTTACTGGATGTCCCCAGCAGAGTCGCCACCTGTTTACGTCGGGATTTTTATTTTTCCCTTCTCTGTTCTTGTCTTTTGGTGTTCTCATGTTAGTTGAGATTTGTTTGAAAAAACAAGTTGTGAAAAGGTCCGACATGTATATGTCGACGATTGGACTGTAAGAGTCGCCAGTTGGTATTTTTAAATGCTTGCACCAACTCAACCGAGAAAAAGTTTGCATATTGACCTAGTAATGTGACACTATTTAACTGGTCTGTGAAATCGAGATTCGTTAGGGTCCGGGGGCTTGATTATGTAGAGGGAAGGTGTTAGGCACCCCCGACATCTGTGCTAGCACGGTGATCGCCACTTTTTATTTAAATTGTTATCTGAATGCGTGTGTGTGTGTAGATCAATGTGCAATTATCTGGAAGTAGTGATATGCCTCGTTTGCACCCATATACAAATGGTTTGAATTTTGTATAAAAGTTTAGTTTTAATAAGATATATCAATGAAGTTTTGTAAAAGAGGTTTTTTCAAACCCTTGTGCTCAATAGTAATTAAGGCATTTGATACTTTCATTTTATTATGTGTTTGGCTAAATTGCTTTTATTTTCTAGATGCGAAGCATCTTCGAGAAAATAAGATAAAAAGTAGTGCCGAACTCGTTGTGGGTATGAGAGCCGTGTAAGGACAATCAAACACCGTGAATAATTTACAAGCCATGTACAGCTGAAAATGTCCATCACGGAAACCGAATCTAGATTCAGTAGACTGAATCTATGATCACATGATTCCTAAGCTCACATGATGTAGCAATTCGTATGAAAGCTGTAAACAGTTATATATATATATATATATATATATATATATATATATATATATATATATAGACAATCAACCACCACGAAGCACCTCCATGGGAGATTGAAAAATGTAAATAAAGCAGTAAAAACGATCAACCGCCACGAAGTAAATTCAAAGAGGGACAAAATGTAAATAAAGCTGTAAATGGCCACGAAATAAACTCCAGGCCTGACAGAAATGTATATATATATATATATATATATATATATATATATATATATATATATATATATAGTGGTAAACGCACCGAATGTGAAATTCAGGCTCAATCAAACAGAGTTTGATAGCAACAACATATATATATATAAGTAGTTATATATATAATATAAATATATATACAAAAGAATTAAAAAGCCACGGACCGAAGTTCGGGCACACGCACACAACACGACTCTCAACGTGAATAATAATGTGTGCAAAAGGTGTTGACACGGCTTTAGATGATGTAAGAAGGCTTACAGTGGACTGTCAAAGAAGACTTCAATAGCTTTAAATGGATGAACACTCGGTTCCCACCGATAAAAAAATAGCCAAATATAAGCTCACAAGTGTTTGAAATGAGAAAGCACTCAATTTATAGTGTGTACAGAGTAAATTGGACAAGGCTTCCTCGCCTTTTCTCTTTGCAAAATGGCTGCCCTAAGCCCTCTATTTATAGAGGGGGAAGCCGCAGGTAGACCTGCAACAGCTGCAGATGCACCTGCGGCTGCCCGAGGTGCCCCGGACTCTGCGGGTCTTGACGTCTCGAAGTACGTGTAAGAACCCGAATTTTTAAAAATTATTAAAATTAGAATTTAGTAAACAAAATTCTTAACGCATATGAAGGGTTCAAATAAAAATATATTTTATGTGTTACGAGATATGTGGTATTATGTTACATAGGGTAATATGAGTTAGGTAATAAGTGATGTTGTGTTTAATAAATATATATCGTTATTATATATTTATTATATATTGTAAAGATGAATTAGTAAGAAGATGGATAAGACTCATCTATCGGCATTAAATAATTTATAGAATTATTTTATAATAGTAGTTTGTGACATTAAATATCTTTGATAATCACCAATTTCTTGAGTGTATGTACGAGTAAGTATCAAGTCTAAGGTAGTGCAACCGTACCCTTTAATAGTGGATGTATAAAAGCTAGGCTAAATGATTCCTTCAGAGAGCGGAGGTATATACGAATTAGTAACCGATCTAACTCACTGTGAAAGTAGTGTAGACGAGACGGAAACTAATTTGTTAGTTGTTTGTGGGAAACCACTAAGTATACTATATTGAATACCATTAAAGACTCGATGTGTGCTAGATTTGGACTTATGTATGTGTACGTTGTTGACGAGAGAATGTAATACCCGAGAATTTTCACGTATTATTAAGTGAATATATTAATGGAAATGAATATTTATTTGAATATGAACAATTTTATGTTATGAAATGAGATAACTCAATTATATTAAATATATGAATAATTGAGGATATGTGGAGTTTTGTGATGAACTCGTTGAAAGCCTTGTGTGGCATGGTGATGGGAAATACTAATAGTAATGTTAATCGGCAAAGAAATTATAAAGTAAACAATTAAGTAATATTAATTGTAAATTGTTGTTGTAGTATACTATTAGTTGTTAATTGATGTGTGGTAGATTAATTATTTAATAATGAAGATTACTTAATGATTATATTAATTAATTGATGATGTTTGTGGTAGAGGATTGAATTTTTAGTAATTAACTAATAATGTGTGATTACTATTATTTGCAATATATTATAAAGATGAATAATGATTATGGAAACTCATAAATATATTAATTAATGAATGGATTAATTAATATTGGTGTTAATTAATTTAGGAAGTGCATGATTTATTTATTTAACATAAATAAGTAAGTTAGTAATATAACAATGTTATGTTGACAGTTATGTGCATATGAGCAATAATACAACTATACTATATAGTATAGTGTGACATTGTGTGACTATATATTAAACTATAGTATTTTAAGTGGTAATTAATCAAGAAAGTGAATAAATTATTTAATTGACATAAATTACTATAATAAGGTTATAATATGATTATATGAGTGGCAAATATACTTATGGAACTACCCGGACAATAATATCTGACTGCATTATTTTATTGCGTATATTTAATGAACATGGAATATATGATGTGAGTGTATAATTTATCCATAAAATTCCTAATATGGTAACAATTATACATTAAGGTTACACTATGGGAATTAAATAAACCAAACCAAGCCTAGAATACAAGAATGCTGAGTTATATTGGATTGTCCTAAAATGAGTGTCCCATTTACTCCTAAATCTCAGTCGTGAATAGCAAAAAGGTTAAGGCCTATTCCTCTTCTTTTCTTGCAAGCTTGCTAGGCAATGATCATGAGGGGAGTGGTGCTCATGATGCAAATCAACAACTAAATTACCAACTCCTTCTTATACTTCACTTAATCCCTCAATCCATGAGTTTGAATTCTTGGGCAAAGGCTTGGCATGGTCAATGGATTTCCTATATAATGAACACTTCCCTTCATTCCTTGTGTTGCTTAAATTGTCTGAGAATTGCTAAGTAGTAAGGCTAAGAGCATACAAGTAATCTAGAGCTTAGGAGTTCAATTGGAGCACGTGTTTTTAGCACATTACAGAGGTATAACTCCTTTTTCCTTATTGCCATTTTCATTCTCTGTAAAAATAGAGTTTTAGTCTTGAAATTTTAAATTCTTGCAATTGTATGAAATCTCTGTGAATTGATATAGAATAGCATGCCATTGTGTTATTTGAGTTGGTACACATGTCTTGGAACATGATAACTGGTCTGGTTGCAGGTTTAGCATCTCATGTGTTAAGAATCTGCAAAAGCAGAGTCATTTTTTTCAGTCTGTTCGAAGTGGCGCGGCCGCGCCACTTCCATAGGCTAATATCGCACGGCCGCGCATGGTGTTATTCTCAGATACTGCTGTAATGTTTCTGTAATGTTCTGAGCATGTCACTTTGGTTAGAATATGCATATGAATGGCCCTAGCATGTGGTTAGATATTATTTTGAACATAGTGCATTGTTGTAGCATTGATTGAGTTGAGTTTTCAAGAAAACTTCAGGATTTAGGAAACTAGAAATTGTGAACTTGAATTAATACATATTCTGACCTTGCAAGCATGTTAGTATGGTTTTGAAATGCGTATCGAACATACTAACTTCAATACATGGATTTCATATTAAAGCATGAGCATGTTGTAGTGTGTATAGTTCTTTTGAGCATGATCAAACTTATTAAGCCTTATATTAGAAATATTTTCAATAAGAAGCTTATTATGGTGAGCTAACATGCATAATTTCTACATGGTTTATATTCTGACTTTGAAGGCATGTGAGTATGACTTGGAAATGTATGAATAAACCTTTAGATTGTGTTTATTTGATTAGTAAGGAAACATGAGCATGTTGAACCTATTAGCAAGCTTTGAATGTGAATATTGTCAAGATACCATGAGGACTAAAATCTGACATTTGTGATCATGTTTGATGGCACTCTTAGACTCATTCATATAGTATAAACATATATATACCATGACTATGTATCTCATTTCAAGAAAAACAAAACGATGTTAAATACACGTATGAGATATGAATACTCACAAGCATGTCTAATATGATTTATATGACTACCTTATATGTTTAAGAATCAAGCATGTTGGACTTTGTGATTTCATAACCTTAAATAGTCTTAAATTGTTGAGATGTCCAACTTAGAACAGTATTGTGCAAGACGGAACCTAGATTAAACTTGAAAGATACGAAAGGACCCTTGACATGTTAATATATGTTATGTATGTAAGGATGGACAAGCTAGGCCAAGTAAATAACTGCTCAGCCCTAGTTTGAACTGGGAGCCGCGTGGGCGCGCATCTCCTTAGTGCAAATCAGG
The DNA here is from genome assembly GCA_016801055.1 of Panax notoginseng. NCBI lineage: Eukaryota > Viridiplantae > Streptophyta > Magnoliopsida > Apiales > Araliaceae > Panax > Panax notoginseng. The sequence continues at coordinate 90,312,614 of CM029014.1, forward strand.
CGTGGTCGCGCCAGTCTGGAATCACAGTTAGTGAGTTCTGACTTTTGGACAGTAACTTGTATGATGCCTATAATACTAAATGCGATCTAAAACCTACTGATGTGTATATATATGTGTGATGCTTAGTCGATAAGTTGGTGTTGTATTGAAATGAAAAGTCCATAAGTAAGGAGGTCTTAACCTTGAGCATTCTTGATTTGCTTATGAAGTAACTAAGTATTTGATTTATGATGACGTATAAACTGATTTTGTACCTTACATGCCTACTTGTATCATGTTAAGCTTGATTAAAGACTATGTTAGCTAATGAACATCTTGAACATATAATACGTTAGAAATAGGATTCGAAAGTGTTGAATTCTTAAACGAGGATAAATTACGCGTAAGGCAAGTTTCTAAACCTTTCTTATTATTGAGCAAGTTTCTAAACCTATCTTATTATTGAGCAAGTTTCTAAAACTATCTTATTATTGAGCAAGTATCCTAAACCTTGGCATTACTGTATTCGACGAATACCGTAAGCTTGTCTCTTTGAATACAAGTTATATTGCTTTCTCGTTCAAATGAACCATTATGCTTAAACCCTTGTGAAAACTATTATTCATAATGAACCTAGTATTGTTCTGGAATATTGTGAAAGAGTCGATGCCATTTGATTCGGCTAGACTATATGCATGTTTATAAAACTGTCCAAACCACTTGATTGGTTCGGAAATCTTGAAAACTGAGTTGGAAAACAATTATGGTAAGGGGAACGTATGTTGTTAGAAACCCCAACACATGAATGGTTTATTATTGTGGTGTTATGCATAACGTAAAGTATTGTAGACTGATCATATATAGTTCTTGATATTTTTGGGCTATCAGTTTAATATTGATAACTCTAGTGGAAGTTCAATAGTCCTTAGTGATTGCTCAGTATAAATTGCTTATCTAGTTGGATACATTGTTAGTCGTTGAATTCATATATATATATATATATATATATATATATATATATATATATATATGTTGATTTATATTGAATTGTCATTCTTATTCCAAGAATTGTTGATATTCCTTATCCGTGATGTTATTCTGAAACTTTGAACTATCCTAGAAATGGCACTTCGATAATTCAAACCTTGTGATAATATATCCTACACCCTTGTTGTATATTCCTTGCTGGGCAATTTGTGCTCATCCTTGCTTATTTAAAACCTTTCAGTTAAGGAAGAACATGGAGGTGTCTCTGGAGCAGACAAGGGCAAGGGCAAGGGCAAGGGCTACCGACTAGCTTGTCTCTTTTTATGTTTAAGATTATTATGCTGTATTAAGGCTATGCTTAAACTTAAGTAGGATTATGTAATAGGTCTTTATTCGATACTATTATGTAATCTATTAAGTACTGTAGGTTGCGAGACTTGGGAGAATAATTATAATAAATTATTGTATATTATTCTTATTTAGATTTTCCGTTGTGAATGTATGATTTTAGTTATTATGGTTTTACCATGAGAACGTGATGAACCGAATTCGAGTGACTAAGTGGAGGTCCGAATTTGGGGGCGTCATAGAGAAGAAAGTCGATATATCTTTAGATAAATATTGGTTAGATATATATTAACTAATATTGGTATATGGTTAAATGTATATAGTAAAGAAAGAAGAGTTGAACTTGAAGTTTAATCTCTAAATTATTGAAGAATGTAGTCATTGGAGATTTATTCTGGTTAGTATAATAAGATAGCATGTATGGAGCATGTTAAAGGATTTGCGAGTTAAGTTTTGTTTCTGTTGAAGTATAACATGTCTACGTCCTAACTTAAGGTGGCGCGACCGCGCCACTCTCAAGCCTAAGACTAGTGCGGCCGCGCCGGTCTGTAGATAGTTCATGATGAGTTTGTGTAATCTGACCTATAGAAATTGTATATTAGTGGCTAATATGTTATCATATGGGTCATATTTGATATTTATGGTGTTCATGAATGGATTGAGATAGTAAAGCATAAGTTAGTTAATTATGAGAATTAACTAACAAGTATAAATATTGGTTAATTTATATTAAATTGGAAGTTATATTATGGAATGAATATGTAAATTAAAAAGGGATTTTAATATATTACATAGTGTAATAATATATGAAATGATTTGTTAGCTGAGATATGTTATGGATAATATGTGTCTAATAAAAGAAGGGGACCAATACATTTAAATATTGGTTAGAGATGTAATGTTAAGAATACTATTATTTTGTGAGATTATATTATTATAAGTTTGTGGACTATTAATTACTAAGTTCACATAATTATGTCATGTGTGGCATAACTAGGGAAGTTAAATCAAAGGGAGATTTAATGGGAAGTATTAAAAAGAAAATAAATGGTGAGTTAATAAATAATTGATATTAATTATCATTATTATAATTGGATATATTTGAGATGATAAATTTTATGGAAAATGATGGATTGAGAATATCCAACTATTTTATAATTAGCCCAATTAAAAGATTTTTGGATTAAAATAATGTACATGAGATATAAGATTATAAATTGGTGTATATTTAAAATATAAAGTAAACTTCTTAAATGTGGGTAGGTACATATATGTTTGTGTATAGGTGTCCCTAACTTAACTAATGTAACAATATTAAGCTATTAGAGATAAGCTTGCTAGTCCAAAGGGGAATAAACCCAAGTGTGCAAGTCACATTTTACAAATGTTGAGTTATAAGCTTTGTCTTAATTTGAGAGTCTCATTTCTCTCACATACGTGACTAGGCCATTGGCCTATCATACTCTTCTATTGCTTAAGCTCGGTAAAGGCTAGATAGCTGCTAATGATAGAGGAAGGTGGAGTTGGTAACCAACTCTTCTCAATCCACTGGACTCTTCTTCTTCCTCTTGGTTTGAATTATTGGGCAAAGCTATTGCTTGAATATTGATTCCTCTATAAATAGAGACTCCTCATCTTCATTCCCGTTTGTTGAAGTGTTTGAGTTTTGTTATTGAAAGTTAGTAGCTATGGAGAGTGAGTGTGGGAGAAATAAGAGCAATTGGAGAATTGAGGAGTTATAGTTACCAATTAAAGCTTCAAGAGGTAACCTTACTATCATTTATGTTCTTAATTCCAAAGTTTGGTAAATTCTAATAATTCTCCAAAATTCTCTGTTAAGTGGGTTGAAAATTAAGTGTTATGGGTTAACATAGTTTACATGTGTATTATGTATCAATGTAATGTGTTGAGCATGATGATTGGGTGATTATAATTTATATATATATGTTCTTCATTTTAAGTTTTGAGTTTCTTAGAAATGTAAGAAACATTTACTTTTGAGTCAAAAATGGATTGGCTAAGGATTGTTAGAATGCATGAATTGTTACTAGATGTTGTTAATACAGTTAAAAACGAAAACAACGAGAGTTAAACGGACCAATTTGATTGAGAAACGAATTCGTAGAGAATGAATTCGCTAAACTTTACAAAACATAAAAATTTAGTATGAACATGAGTTTTGCATTGATATGTGGGTTAGTTAATGTTTTTGTTAATTATTGTTTATTTGGTATGTTGTAGTTTTATGAGTTACAAATTCATAGGATCGAAAATCAACTCATTCTGACTTAAAATGAAGAAGTTGTGGAGATTTGAAGTAAAATCATTTAGAAAACTATAATTTGGGCGAGGCTAAGCATGGTCGCACAGCCCAGGGGCGCAGCTGGGCACTGCCTTATTGTACGGGCGCACTGGGTTGGCAAAGGAATTTGGCGCGGCCGCGCCCAATGTGTGTTGACTGTGACTTCTTTGACCTATTTTGGTAAAATGGTCATAACTTTTTTATACGAACTCCGATTGAGGCGATTTAAGATGATCCAAAACGAGGACGAATAGACCTAGAACTTTTGTTCTTTAAGTCTTTCAATTTGAGGTCGTTAGAAAGGGTTAAAATAGTCATCTTTGTGACTGTTACGTATTCGGAGGCGATCAGAGGGCGTCAAACGAGCACATACACAAGTATAGTGCTCCAGACGATGAAATATGTTATTCTAAGTGATAAAACATGAATATGCATGATAATAGACATGTCATATGGTTAAGATTACTTTACTCATAATGTAATGCTTTAACAATGATTTCTAAAAGAAAAGTTAAAGTTTCTGAGAAACGGAAGTTAATGAATTTGGTGTCCTCTGAGTTCTGACATTGGACCTTATGTACAGATATAAACATCCATGAAATATAGTTTTAAAGTTACCTTGCATATACTAGATTGATATAGCTTGGTTTAAAGTGTTTTAAAAGAAAAACTTGAAGTTTTGAAAATGAAACTTAACGAACTTTGCGTCTTTTAAGTTCCGACTTCGGAAACATGTAAATGTGGCCTAGTTATATGCGCTGATGGATAAGGAATGTAATTCTAAGATGTATTACACATAAAAGGTTGTCAAGCTCGGTTTAGTATGTGTTTTAAAGAGAAATTTAAAAGTTTTAGAAATTAACTTTGATGAGCATTGTGTTACTTGCATTATGACCTTATAAGCAAGTATGATAGAGTAATTTATGCCTTTGAACATGAATGATATGTGCACTCAACTAGTCAAGCATGACATAAGTTATTGAAGCATGCTTTAAAAGTAAGAACTATGTTATGTCTATGTAAATGAGATAGATGCATGTAAACATGCGTATTGAAGGTTGTTAGTACCAATATAAGGTTTAAAAGTTTATAAACATTGAACCTTTGTTAAAAGAAGTTGTTAAGCCTTGTAGATGTAAATAATTCAACATAGAACTATGTAATTCAAAACTAAATGATTTGAAATATGAACTTGAAGAACTATCAGAACCTACTTGATGTATGTTTACAATACATATCAGAATATATGTCGTGCTACGAATTATATTGGGCAATAAAAAGCCTAAGTCTGATTCTGGCTGAGAATAGCGCTGCCTCGCCACTCCCAAGCTTAAATGCAGTGCGGCCGCGCCATTCTGCAGAGTGACCAAGAGCAGTTTGTTAACTGCATGGTCTTAAGTGATGGTGATATGTTGTCCTTAAGGACTACAAGACATGAAATAAGATTGTTTAGATAAATATAATAGTAGAATGAGTTAGTCTCATGGTTATCCTAAGTTCAAGTAAAAATGAAACCAAGTTAGGAAACAATATTGTTCTTATATTAAGAGCGTATGAAATGTATGACTGATGGGTATGAATTCACGATTATATAACTGTGTAGGAATACACACAGTGCAGATAAGCTTTAAGAAGTTAAGTCGTAATTGATAAACTACGAATCAGGCAAGTCTTTCAGTTCCTATTTGATATATGAATTCGATAACTGTTAGTTGAGTTATATTATGCTATGCAAATGTGATGTATATATATGAAATGCATATGAGATATGTATGAAAGTTGAAAGTTAATCTTTGATGATATGCTTGTGAAGTAAATCTCTATGCCTGTTATGTGAAAAGTATCATGCGTAGTAAATTTTAATTGATTATGAATGCATGAACTGAGTATGTAATTATATGCTATGTTTGACGCCCCCAAAATAGGTATACAACACCCATTCTGAGTCGCCAAATACATGGTACAAAAAGCAAACTACAACTTCAATAATAAAATTATCGTACAAAATACGACAACACATACTGTGAGTTTAAATATAAATATTGTCTTCTAGACAATATCCACACTCAAATAAGTCCTCATTACAATTATTCAAACACTATTTTACAGAAATAGTGAGGACAGCTAAAACATCTTTCTAGAACCATCACTCCATACCCCAACTAGATCCTGCTATGTTCTCACCTCCTGAGAAGAAAAATAGAACAAAAAGGAAAAGGGTGAGCTCAACTAACCCAGTAAAGAATATTATGACTAAGATAATATACAACAAATTACCATTAGTATTCAACAGGGAAAAATCTGATAGAATATAATCGACAACATGTTTTAGATCAACAACTGCAGCAGAAATAGCAAACCATTAGAAGAGTCAAGTAGAGAATGAATTCTACTATCTTCTAAGATTTAAAAGTCCATCATCAATATTTTATCCCTGTAACATCAATTAATAATCATCTTTAACCAAATATTCATCTTTGCACTATAGGACAAAGATATTCATTTGTATCACCAGTCGGTCATGTTCATCTCAACACCTGTTCATCTTTGCACTACAGGCCAAAGATATTCATCAGGTAATCATACATCTTTGCACTACAGGCCAAAGATATTCAGTAATATCATCATTTAGGACTGAGGATGATGAAAAATATTTTAAAGAAAACGAATCCAGTGAGACAGAAGGACAAATAGTAGGGATTCGTATAACAGTTTATCCAAGATCAATAATACTTCATAATAATTAATTGTGAAGCAGAATTCAAAAATAAAGATCAAAACATGGATACAATCAAAGATAGTAACCATAATAGACAAAAAGGGAAAATTTTATTTTTCGGTGAATAGTGTCGTATTCGAGAATAGTGCCGTATACGTGAATAGTAACGTATACGTGAATAGTAACCCCGACACAAAAAGTTTCAAATTTGATAAAAAGTTCATATCAATATTTCGGCATAATGATATTGAAGAAAATATCATTTAAGAAGAAGATAATATCCCTTACCTCAAAATAACCGTACTTCTGACTGAATATCGGATATGAGGCTGAATGAAACTTGTGCTGAATAGCAACTTTCAAAGTATCTAAATACTCACAAAATACACTCAATAATCTAGAGAGAGAAAGAGAGAAAACTTATGAATTCTGGTGTGATTTTCAATTCTAACTTAGCCCTCTATTTATAGGAAAATGTTAGCACGCCGAAGCAGACTTAACCTGCAACCTGATGGCTTTACCTGCTACTATTCCCACCCACCACATTTGAATAAAAATCTCAGCACATTTTTTCACCAACCAAGAGTGGGGCCCACCAATTCTAGAATTTTCCACCAAAATGATTAACTCCGAAAATTTAACAATTCCTGAACCAGTCATCTCGTAAAATTCATAACAAATCATACGTTCATTTTTAACATTTCAAAATTTGTGGACATATACTCAACTTATATATGTATAACATATCCAAAAATTACAACGATCCAACGGTCGGATTAAAAATTACAACCCCCGTAAAATATCTCAAAAATCCTAATTTTTAATACCTCAATTCCGACAAAAATACTGATAAAAACCTCAACATTAACTCCTTCATTTTTAACCACAAAAATATATCCCTCATTTTATATCCACATAAAATAAATATTTCCTTATCATATGAATCGATAATTAATTATTCACAAATAATATTACAGAATCACATTTATGACAACCAGGCTGTTCCCAGGAAAGAGGGGGCTTTCCAATAAGAATTTTTCCTTACTGGCGCGTAATTAGATGACCAAACCTCTCCTTAAACAGAACTTTCTAGACATTACCAATAACGTTATTTAATAATATTATTCAAATAATATGAATTATTGATTTGATAATGGGAAATATTATGTAGCAACAATTATTGAAACAATAATAATATAAAATATCAACGCAGCAATTATTGAATCAATAAAATAAAATATTGAACAGTAACTACTGTAACAATTATTGAGTAGTGCCTTCCTTCGTAAGAATCAATAATTGGTTCAATACCGTGTGCTACTGTATTTTAACCACCGGGTATTCTAACAGTATTAACGGTAACAACTACGCCGTTAATTATAAACAACTTATACTTGTCGTTTTCTTCATCCAATCACTTTTCGTTATGGGGCCCATACAAGGCTGCGCCGTCGTACTAATAATCCCCGACAACAAGAATATTCCACGACCAAACGAATATTCTCCGACAAAATAAATATTTTATAACCACTTGCTTATTTTGTAAAATTTGCAGATTTCACCCATAACCAAAGTATTATATCAAATTAACACCTTATTATTCACATTAATTGTTAGAGAAAATTTGATTTTATTCATTAATAAGTTGGGGTCTTACAACCTCCCCTCCTTATGAAATTTCATCCTCAAAATTGGCGTACGTACCTGGTGTTTCGAAAAGGTGAGGATACCTCGCTTTCATTGCTGATTCCAACTCCCAGGTCATTTCTTCAATAGCATGGTTTCTCCACAAAACCTTAACTTGTGGTATAACCTTCGTGCATAGGACATGTTCTTTCCTATCCAATATCTTAACAGGTACCTCCTCGTACGTTAAATCTTCAGCTATCTCGTCTGGTTCTAACACAATTATATGATTTGGGTCGTCCACATATTTACGTAACATCGATACGTGAAAAACGTTATGAACACGCGACATACTTAGCGTTAAGACGAGTCTATAGGCCACAGTTCCTACTCGATCGACGATTTCAAATAAATCGAAGGCTTGAGCTTTCTTCTCTTCATCGACTCTTACTTCTAGAATAACACATTCTTACACCTTCTTCTTTATATTCATCAGCTCCAGGTCTGTAGCTTGAGCGGCTTTAACGTTATCGATTAAAGTCGATTTTACTCGTATATCATCACGTGGGTCCCTAGAGTCATTAACTCTATCTCTATCATTTATAAATTATACAAAATAGGTCTTTGTGTTCAACAATATAACACAAATCGCACTTGTACTCGCGTACAATCTTCTACTCAACGCGTCAGCTATCACGTTCGCTTTTCCAGGATGGTATGGTCAAAACAGGTTCCGAATGAGTCGCCTCTTGAGCTATTGGAAAATCTTCTCGCATTCCTCACTCCATACGAATTTTGTATCTTTCTGAGTCAGCTAAGTTAACGGAGTAGCAATTCGAGAAAATCCTTTCACGAATCTCCGATAGTAATCAGCTAAGCCCAAAAAGCTACGTACTTTGGTCATCGACTTCGGTTGCTCTCAATTATGAATCATATCCTAATTTTGGATAGCACGTCACAATGGCACCTATTGTTTTGCCACCACACAAATATAGAGTCCCTTACGGAGAGTCTGGCTTTGGTGCATTCCACAAAGGAAGTCACCAGATAGAGGCTCGGGTACCAACTTCTATAGTTGAGTTTTTAACTCCTGAAGTTCAATAGGAGCTATTCAATATGAGATTTTAGAAATGGGTTTTGTATCGGGTTGAAGATCAATACAAAAATTCAATATCACTCTCTGGGTTAAGCCAGGAAATACGTCAGGAAATTCACTAACAATAGAAATATCATTCAAATCTGACGTATTTTTGTTCAAGTCCATGACATGGGCTAAGAAAGCTTGACATCCGTTTTTCAATAAACGAATGGCTTTATGGCTTGGTATGACAGCGATTGATTTTAGTGGTTTGGTTGCTTGAATTCGCATAACAGGTTGGTTAGGAATATGAAAACTAACAACCTTACGAAAACAATCAATTTTAGCATGATGAGTAGTTAACCAATCAATTCCTAAAATCACATCAAAAGCAAGTATCTTTAAAGAGATAAGGTCAACAGGTAATGTGATTGTGCCAACTTGGATTAAGTAAGATTTATAAACTATAGATGTAATGAAAGTTTCTCCTAACGGAGTCTCAACAGATAGGTCAAAGTCTAATTTCTCCGGAGTCAAGTTTAAACGTTGAGCACAAGTAGGAGAGATAAAAGAATGGGTAGAATCGGTATCTAGTAAGGTATAAACTTCGCAAGAATTTATAATTAACTAACCCGTTATACCTTCGTTCGGGTTCCTCGCGTTTTGGGCAGTCATGACAAACGCTCTTCCAGAAACCGTCGACTTTATTTTGACCGTATCCGCCTTTGGTGTCACCGTCCCAGCTGGACTTGGTTTCGCTATAGTACAATCTCGAGCGATATGTCCTTCCTTTCCATAATTATAGCATACCTTGAAATGTTGTGGGCAGTTTGGACTTATATGTCCCTCTTCTCCGCATCTGTAACATCTAACTGGCGGTCGTTCTCCTCCCCTAGAATTTGTTCCTGGTGCTGGTACTGCTGTCAACGTCTTCCTGTCATCGTTAAATCTTCTCTTCTTGAAATTTCCACTTGACTCACCTCTCCTATTATCATGGTCACGATGACCACCCGAGTGGTTACCACTTTTGTCTGTATTTTTCCCTCCTCGCTGGTTCTCATCGCTCCGATGACTGCTATCACCAGTATGACCCTGGTTGTGGTCCGTCAGTTGAACATACTCATTATCTCGCTCTAATAATTGAGCCCTGTTTACAACATCTGAATATAAAGAAAATTTATGAGAGATAAGTTATTGCCGAATCTCGGGTTTTAAACCTCTCAGAAACATCATTGTCATTCGTTCCTCATTTTCGACCAAATAAGGTGCAAACCTGGATAACTCTGCAAACTTCGCCTCGTACTAGGACACCGTCATGTTGTTTTGTTCCAGTCTAATAAACTCTACCTCCTTCATATGACGAATACTTTCAGGAAAGTACTTGTCATTAAATAGTTTCTGGAACGTTTTCCAGGACATGTTGAGTGTGTCAGGCTGGGTACGCTTCACAGACTCCCACTAGTAGTCTGCCTCACCGCGGAACATAAAGGTGGCGAATGGAACTTTTTGTTCCTCCGTGCATCCCAAGACATCGATAATCTTGGTAATTTGCTTGACCCAAGTTTCCGCCACGATCGGATCCGGCTTTCCCTTAAATTCTGGTGGTCCCAATTCTTTGAACTGCTTGGCTGTGACAAACCGCGCGTTGTTATCATTTCCACCCGTATTCTGCACACGAGTCACCCTCGTCTGATTTTGCATGAACTGCAAAAAGCTCCTAAACATTCCATCATTCATCGTTTGCTCGGTAACGTTGTTTACAGGAGGAATATTGCCTTCCTGTTGCACGTTCCCCTGGTGGTGATTAAAGGTGTCTCCACAATTTGATTTACTCTATTATTAACGTTCTCAGCTGCCATTCTTAAATACTACCATAAAACAAAGGTTAATAGTCATGTCATATATTATCCCTATACTCTGACCGACCAAATAAACACCAAATAAACTTAGTCAGGTCATACTAGCAAAGAAATTCCCCGTCTCTCCCCTCCTAGTTCTTGTCTCACATCTCAGCCAGGGATCATATCCCTAAGCTCTGATACCAACTGTGACGCCCCAAAAATAGGTATACAACACCCATTCTGAGTCGCCAAATACATGGTACAAAAAGCAAACTACAACTTCAATAATACAATTGTCGTGCAAAATACGACAACACATACTGTGAGTTTAAATACAAATATTATCTTCTAGATAATATCCACACTCAAATAAGTCCTCATTACAATTATTCAAACACTATTTTACAGAAATAGTGAGGACAGCTAAAACATCTTTCTAGAACCATCACTCCATACCCCGACTAGATCCTGCTATGTTCTCACCTCCTGAGAAGAAAAATGGAACAAAAAGGAAAATGGTGAGCTCAACTAGCCCAGTAAAGAATATTATGACTAAGATAGTATACAACAAATTACCATTACTATTCAACAGGGAAAAATCTGATAGAATATAATCGACAACAAGTTTTAGATCAACAACTGTAGCGGATATAGCAAACCATTAGAAGAGTCAAGTAGAGAATGAATTCTACTATTTTTTAAGATTTAAAAGTCCATCATCAATATTTTAACCCTGTAACATCAATTAATAATCATCTTTAACCAAATATTCTTCTTTGCACTACAGGCCAAAGATATTCATTTGTATCACTAGTCGGTCATGTTCATATCAACACCTGTTCATCTTTGCACTACAAGCCAAAGATATTCATCAGGTAATCATACATCTTTGCACTACAGGTCAAAGATATTCAGTGATATCATCATTTAGGACTGAGGATGATGAAAAATATCTTAAAGAAAACGAATCCAGTGAGACAGGAGGACAAATAGTACGGATTCGTATAACAGTTTATCCAAGATCAATAATACTTCATAATAATCAATTGTGAAGCAGAATTCAAAAATAAATATCAAAACATGGATACAATCAAAGATAGTAACCATAATAGACAAAAAGGAAAAATTTTATTTTTCGGTGAATAGTGCCGTATTCGTGAATAGTAACGTATACGTGAATAGTAACCTCGACACAAAAAGTTCCAAATTTGATAAAAAGTTCATATCAATATTTCGGCATAATGATATTGAAGAAAATATCATTTAAGAAGAAGATAATATCCCTTACCTCAAAATAACCGTACTTCTGACTGAATATCGGATATGAGGCTGAATGAAACTTGTGCTGAATAGTAACTTTCAAAGTATCTAAATACTCACAAAATACACTCAATAATCTAGAGAGAGAAAGAGAGAATACTTATGAATTCTGGTGTGATTTTCAATTCTAACTTAGCCTTCTATTTATAGGAAAATGTTAGCACGCCGAAGTTGACTTAACCTGCAACCTGATGGCTTTACATGCTACTATTCCCACCCACCACATTTGAATAAAAATCTCAGCACATTTCTACACCAACCAAGAGTGGGGCCCACCAATTCTAGAATTTTTTACCAAAATGATTAACTCTAAAAATTCAACAATTTTTGAACCAGTCATCTCGTAAAATTCATAACAAATTATACGTTCATTTTTAACGGTTCAAAATTTGTGGACATATACTCAACTCATATATGTATAATATATCCAAAAATTACCACGATCCAACCGTCGGATTAAAAATTATAACCCCCGCAAAATATCTTAAAAACCCTAATTTTTAATACCTCAATTCCGACAAAAATACTGATAAAAACCTCAACATTAACTCCTTCATTTTTAACCACAAAAATATATCCCTCATTTATATCCACATAAAATAAATATTTCCTTATCATATGAATCAATAATTAATTATTCACAAATAATATTACAGAATCATATTTATGACAATCAGGCCGTTCCCAGGAAAGAGGGGGCTTTCCAATAAGATTTTCTCCTTACTGGCGCGCAATTAGATGACCAAACCTCTCATTAGACAGAACTTTCTATACATTGCCAATAATGTTATCTAATAATATTATTCAAATAATATGAATTATTGATCTGATAATGGAAATACTGTACAACAACAATTATTGAAACAACAATAATATAAAATATCAACGCAGCAATTATTGAATTAATAAAATAAAATATTGAACAGTAACTACTGTAACAATTATTGAGTAGTGCCTTCCTTCGTAAGAATCAATAATTGGTGCAATACCGTGTGCTACTGTATTTTAACCACCTAGTATTCTAACAGTATTAACGGTAACAACTACGCCGTTAATTATAAACAACTTATACTTGTCATTTTCTTCATCCAGTCGCTTTTCGTTATGGGGCCCACACAAGGCTGCGCCGTCTTACGAATATTCCCCGACAACAAGAATATTCCACAACCAAACGAATACTCTCCGATAAAATAAATATTTTATAACCACTTGCTTATTTTACAAAATTTGCACATTTCACCCATAACCAAAGTATTATATCAAATTAACACCTTATTATTCAGAATAATATTTAGAGAAAATTTTATTTTATTCATTAATAAGTTGGGGTCTTACACTATGTGCTGCATGAAAACTGTTAAAATTGTTGGGCTGTCGAGCTCACCCTTGCAAACAACCACTTTTGTAGGTTAAGGACACACGGTAAAGATTATGTGCTACTTGATTGGTAAAGATCAATAATATCAAAGGAGATTTATTCATTTGTTTAAATATATACTCTTGAACCATGTTTAGGTTCTAGAAAATGTACATGATAGTAGTTTATGATGTGTAATACATGTTAAGTTGTACTATGAGATACATAGAGAAATTCGAATCGATATGTAAACATTTATACAATAATTCGAATAGAATGAATCATAACTTAATTTGATTCAAGGATATGTAATTGATTTAAGTTAAGAAATCAATAAAAGATTTTCTTTTCAAAGGAGATTGAAAAAGTTTAAATTAGTTCGCTTATTTTTATAACATCGAATATGATGTAAGACAGGGATGGTAAATGGCCAAGATTTGAAACTTATAAATGTTTGGGGTCATTACATTGATCCTAAAAATGGAAAGAATTTATATTCAAAATTGTAATAAGTAAAGTTATGTTCATTAAGTTATGGATAAAAGATATAAGTAAGTTGACGATAGTAGTATCGTGGCGGACCAAATCCGTGGTTCGAAGTGACCCAGATTTGGGGGCGTCACAGGTTGGTATCAGAGCTGTAGGTTATAAACTTTAGGTAAGTGCACCTTAGGCTATAACCTGAGAGAGAGAGAGAGAGAGAGAGAGAAAGATAAAGATTAAAATATATATAAGTGAAGATTCAAAGAAGAATCTTGAACTATCTAAGAGAATGAGAATTCAGGGGTTTCCTAACTCCGATAATAAAAATGTTATGATGATTTCTATAAGATGAATATGACAAAGATAATAAGAATGAACTCGATTGGAGTTTTGTTGATAATAGGGAAAGAACCCTAAGGTAAATTTATGATCACGACGTGATCGAATTGAGCTGTGAAGTGATACATAGTCTGTAACGACTAAGTGTGTATAGCTTGATGCTATAAGAGAATGTACTGTGAAATGGTACGATGTGAACTCATGAGGAGTTGTATATAATGAGATACAAAAAATTCGTATCGAGCAAAGAGAAAGTTAAGAGTGAAATAGAGTTAAATGAGATTTCAGTTGAGGACTCATGTGAGAGCTGAGTTGTACAAACCTTTGTGTGGGCGGAGGCTTTGTGCTTACTCTCGGTTCCTCACAATGATAATCATTGGAATGTCGGTGTCACACTATCGATATGCTTATGGTGAGAAGGTGATTTTTTTCTCATATCATAGTGGATACATAGAGACTATTAAGATTAAGATAGAGAATATTAAGATTAGGTACAAGTTCTTAAAACTCATACTTATGGTAAGTTCGGGACTCGTAATCATATGAAATGTTTTTGAACCCCTCAGTGAATGGACGCCTATGGTCTGACTAGGATAAGTTCTTAAACTCATATGATTGTAGCAAGTTCCTGAACTTCCAAAGTGTGGTAAATTTGATGAACTATATCGGGTATATATTGTTAGGTTTGTAATATTCATGAACGCACTCAAATTGCATAAAATAAGCGGAAACGTGTAAAAATCAGAGTTTAAAATTTTACAAACCATATACCTGGATCATCCTTTATGCACAATTATTAATTAAATGAAAAGATAAAGAATAAGAATCATACCCTTGAAGATTCGAGCTTCCTCAGGTACAAGTTCACCTCCAAATCCTTTCGCATTCAACTTGAATCCGCCGGGTTTGGTTCCTTCCTTTGATCAACGCTAGCCACCCAAGTGTTTGGCCTCTAGAGGTGATCTACCAAGCAAGAAGAAGGATTCAAGAAGATGGGTGTTTGGCAAAACCCTAATTTTTCTATCTCTCATAGAAAAGAAGCGTACTCTCCAATAATTAGAATTACGTATATCTAGATATCTGATATAAGACTCTTCTTATAAAGATATCAGTTAACCCTTCTAATCTAATTAGAAAATAGGGTATTATTTAATTAATTAAATTCTTTTAATTAATTAAGCTCCCTAATCATATTAGGGATAATTAATTAAACTCTTTTAATTAATTTAACCTCCTAATCTTATTAGGAATAAATGAGAGTACTTATATTAAATTAATTCTTAATCTCTTTTAGAAATTAAAATAATAATAATTGTAATAATATTAATAAGACTCCTCTTATTAATTTATATTTAATATTTCTAAAATATTAAATAATAAATATTAAGCTATTTAATTTATTTTATCACCATAGATTAAATTAAATATACTTAACATATTATTACGATTATGACATTAACTTCTTAAATAATTATTCTTCCTTTTATGGTGTGACCCTTTAGGTTCTCCATATTAAACCGGTTCTGAATAAATTAATTAGAACAATTCTAATCTTATTTAAATAAATAAATTAAACAATTAATTTATTTAAATAAATAATATTTATTCTACAATAGGGATAAGCCTCCCTAGCGATCAACGACTTTTCAGATAATATAAATTTTAACATTAATCATAAAATAACCTTTGAGTTAATAGTTACAGTACAATTCAATCCTTCCACCATACAATGTCCCAATTGAATATAAGATATAGAATTACTGTCAAGTCTTATTTTATTTAATTATATGTATTTCGATCTTTAAATGCACAACTCCAAATAATGCAAATTAGAAACTCCTTTCTAATTTTATTCTACCTTAGCCAAGGACTACTGAGTTGTCATTTATCGAATCACATAGGATATTTCTCTTCTTTTACTAGAAGTGGTAGATTCTTTATTGATCATACATTATCTCCATGTACAACTTATTATACCCAAGTATACCCTTTGATATACCCTAAGGGTCTTAAGGAATAAGTCAAAGTATAACTCATCATACACAAGATACTATGATGATCTCAAGTCCAAGGATCACTTGTACTACTATGACTACAGGAATTCCTATTGACAGGCAAGTAAAACTCCATTAGGTATTCCTTACCGAGCCACGTTCAGTGAACTTATTCTATAATAAGCACCTACATATTTGTTTTAGTGTCTCAACACAATTGATCATGAGATCAATCATCCTCATCCAATGAGCAAGCAACGTATGTACCAATCTATCTGGATTAACTAATCCCCAATTTAGTAATCCAACGATTGGGAACTATTTTAGTTTTAAGCTTTCTAAAAATTTAGATCTCATTAGAATGATCATCATCATCATTCTAAAAGCATTGGTTACAACTATGGGTTTATCACATATTATAAAACAGCATCATGTAGATAATTATAAGCCTTTAAATAAATTAATACTGTGACGCCCCCAAAATAGGTATACAACACCCATTCTGAGTCGCCAAAATACATGGTACAGAAACAACTACATCTTTATTATTACAACACAAGAACTGTGAGTTTAAATACAAATATTGTCATTTAGACAATATCCACACTCAAATAAGCCCTCATTACAATTATTGATACATTATTTCACAAAAATAGTGAGGACTACTAAAGTAACTTCTAGAACCATCATTCCATACCCCGACTAGTACTCGCTACATTCTCGCCTCCTGAGAAAAATGGAACAAAAAGGAAAAGGGTGAGCTCAACTAGCCCAGTAAAGAACATTATGACTAAGATAATACAGAACAAATTATCGTTAGTCTTCAACAGGGAAAAATCTAATAGAATACAATAGACAACAAGTTTTAAATCAATAACTGCAGCGGAAACAGCAAACCATTAGAAGAGTCAAGTAGAGAATGAGTTCTACTATCTTCTAAGATTTAAAAGTCCATCATCAATATTTTATCCCTGTAACAACAATCAATAACCATCTTTAATCAAATATTCATCTTTGCACTACAGGCCAAAGATATTCATTTGTATCACCAGTCGGTCATGTTCATCTCAACACCTGTTCATCTTTGCACTACGGGCCAAAGATATTCATCAGTGAATCATTCATCTTTGCACTACGGCCAAAGATATTCAGTAATATCATCATTTAGGACTGAGGATGATGAAAAATATCTTAAAGAAAACGAATCCAGTGAAACAAAATAACAATATTAAGGATTCGTATTTCGATTTATTCATGTCCAAAAATACCTTATAATTATTCATAGTGAAGTAGAATTCAAGAATGATCAAAACATGGATACAATCAAAGCTAGTACCCAGAATAGATATTTTGGGCGAAAAGAAGAAATTTTATTTTTCGGTGAATAGTAACTCGTGAATAGTAACTCATGAATAGTAACCCCGACGTGAAAAGTTCCAAATTTGATAAAAATTTCCAACCAATATTTCGGCATAATGATATTGAAGAAATAATATCATTTTTGAATAAAATAACATCCCTTACCTCGTACAGACAGTACTTCTGGTCGGAATACCGGTATAAGGCTGAAAGACACTTGCTCTGATGAATAGAAACTCTCAAAGTATCTAAATACTCACAAAATACACTCAATAATCTAGAGAGAGAAAGAGAGAAAACTTGTTTCTGGTGTGATTTTCAATTCTAACTTAGCCCTCTATTTATAGGAAAATGTTAGCACGCCGAAGCAGACTTAACATGCAACCTGATGGCTTTACCTGCTACTATTCCCACCCACCACATTTGAATAAAAATCTCAGCACATTTCTTCACCAACCAAGAGTGGGGCCCACCAATTCTAGAATTTTCTACCAAAATGATTAACTCCGAAAATTCAACAATTTCTGAACCAGTCATCTCGTAAAATTCATAATAAATCATACGTTCATTTTTAACGGTTCAAAATTTGTGGACATATACTCAACTTATATATGTATAACATATCCAAAAATTACCACGATCCAACGGTCGGATTAAAAATTATAACTCCCGCAAAATATCTCAAAAACCCTGATTTTTAATACCTCCATTCCGACAAAAATACTGATAAAAACCTCAACATTAACTCCTTCATTTTTAACCACAAAAATATATCCCTCATTTATATCCACAAAAATAAATATTTCCTTATCATATGAATCAATAATTAATTATTTACAAATAATATTACAGAATCACATTTATGACAACCAGGCCGTTCCCAGGAAAGAGGGGGCTTTCCAATAAGGATTTCTCCTTACTGGCGCGCAATTAGATGACCAAACCTCTCCTTAGACAAAACTTTCTAGACATTGCCAATAATGTTATCTAATAATATTATTCAAATAATATGAATTATTGATCTGATAATGGGAAATACTGTGTAGTGACAATTATTGAAACAACAGTAATATAAAATATCAACGCAGCAATTATTGAATCAATAAAATAAAATACTGAACAGTAATTACTGTAACCATTATTGAGTAGTGCCTTCTTACGTAAGAATCAATAATTGGTGCAATACAGTGTGCTACTGTGTAACAACGCGTATTACTGTGTTTTAACCACCGGGTATTCCAACAGTATTAACGGTAACAACTACGCCGTTATTAATAAAAAGCATATGCTTGTCGTTTTCTTCATCCAATCGCTTTCCGTTATGGGGCCCACAAAAGACTGCGCCGTCGTACGAATATTCCCCGACAGGAAGAATATTCCACGACCAAACGAATATTCCCCGACAAAATGAATATTTTATAACCACTTGCTTATTTTGTAAAATTTGCATATTTAACCCATAACCAAAGTATTTGTATCAAATTAACCCCTTATTATTCACAATAATATTTAGAGAAAATTTGATTTTATTCATTAATAAGTTGGGGTCTTACAACCTCCCCTCCTTATGAAATTTCGTCCTCGAAATTGACGTACGTACCTGATATTTCGAAAAGGTGAGGATACCTCGCTTTCATTTCTGATTCCAACTCCCAGGTCATTTCTTCAATAGCATGGTTTCTCCACAAAACCTTAACTTGTGGTATAACCTTCGTGCGTAGGACATGCTCCTTTCTATCCAAGATCTTGACAGGTACCTCTTCGTACGTTAAGTCTTCAGCTATCTCGTCCGGTTCTAACTCAATAACGTGGTCTGGGTCTTTCACATATTTACGTAACACAGATATATGAAAAACATTATGAACACGAGACATACTTGGAGGTAACGCAAGTCTATAGGCCACATTTCCTACTCGGTCAAGAATCTGAAATGGACCAATAAATCGTGGATTGAGCTTTCCTCTCTTCCCAAATCTTGTAACTCCTTTCCATGGAGCCACACGCAACAATACATGATCCCCAATGTCAAATTCCACGTCCTTCCGATGAAGATCCGCATAACTCTTTTGTCGATCCTGTGCCGTTTGTATACGTTGTCGAATCGTTTGGATCTTCTCTGTAGTCATGCGTACCAACTCTGGTCCCAACAATGTTGCTTCACCCACCTCGTCCCAGCATATTGGAGAGCGACACTTTCGTCCATATAATGCTTCAAATGGGGCCACACCTATACTTGTCTGATAACTGTTATTGTAAGAGAATTCCACCAATGGTAGGTACTTATCCCAACTCCCTTTGAAATCTAGGACACAAAGTCTTAATAGATCTTCAAGAGTTTGAATAGTCCTCTCTGATTGTCCGTCCGTTTGAGGATGGTATGCCGAACTAAATCGTAAATCTGTGCCCATAGCTTTTTGCAAGCTAACCCAAAATCTTGAAGTGAATCTTGGGTCACGATCCGAAACTATGGATACTGGCATGCCATGCAGTCTCACAATCTCATCTACGTATATACGAGCAAGACGTTCAAGGGAATAAGTCTCACGTATCGGCAAGAAATGAGCGGACTTGGTTAATCTATCAACAATAACCCAAATCGCATCTATGCCTTGAGAAACCTTGGGAAGACCTGTAACAAAATCCATAGTAATGTATTCCCACTTCCATTTCAGAATCTCAAGTGGTTGCAATGGACCCTTTGGTACTTGATGTTCCGCCTTTACACGTTGACAAGTTAAACACCTCGAGATAAACTTTGCAATCTCTCTCTTCATATTATTCCACCAAAATGTATGTCGTAGATCACGATACATTTTGGTACTTCCAGGATGGATTGCAAATGGTGTATTGTGTGCTTCCATCATGATCTTGTACTTCAAATCAGAATTGTTAGGAACACAGAGTCTAGAGTGAACTCGAAGTATTCCTTCTTCATCGATTCTTGCTTCTGGAATAGAACCTTCTTGCACTTTCTTCTTCATACGCATCAGCTCTATGTCCGTAGCTTGAGCAGCTTTAACTTTATCGATTAAAGTCGGTTCTACTCGTATATTTGATATCATCATGTGGGTACTTGGAGCCTTCATCTCTATCTCCATCCTTTGCAAGTCATACAAAATGGGCCTTTGTGTTAACAACATTGCACTCGTACCCGCATATGATCTTCGACTCAATGCGTCAGCTACTACGTTTGCTTTTCCAGGATGATATTGGATGGTATGATCGTAATCTTTCAACAGCTCGAGCCAACGTCGCTGCCGCATGTTGAGTTCCTTTTGGGTGAAGAAATATTTAAGGCTTTTATGATCTGTATAGATCTCCACTTTCTCCCCATACAGGTAGTGTCTCCAGATCTTCAACGCGAAAACTACTGCTGCCAACTCCAAATCATGAGTAGGATAATTCCTCTCATATTCTTTGAGTTGTCGTGAGGCATAGGCTATGACTTTCCCATGTTGCATGAGAACACATCCTAACCCTTTGCCTGAAGCATCGCTGTAGATAACAAATCCATCCGAACCAGATGGTATTGTCAGAACAGGTGCCGAAATGAGTCTCCTCTTCAGTTCTTGGAAACTCTTCTCGCATTCCTCACTCCATACGAATTTTGTATCTTTCCGAGTCAGCTGAGTTAACGGAGTAGCGATTCGAGAAAATCCTTCCACAAATCTCCGATAATAACCAGCTAAGCCCAGAAAGCTACGTACTTCGGTTACCGACTTCGGTTGCTCCCAACTTTGTATGGCTTCAATCTTCGCCGGGTCGACAGATACTCCATGTTTTGACACCACGTGCCCAAGGAATGCTACTTCCTCAAGCCAGAACTCGCATTTCTTCAGTTTGGCATATAGCTTGTTTTCACGAAGCCTTTGCAGTACCAGCTTCAAATGGCGCTCATGATCTTCACGGCTTTTGGAATAGATGAGGATGTCATCAATAAAGACAACAACGAACTGATCCAAATATTCTTTGAATACACGATTCATCATATCCATGAAGGCAGCAGGAGCATTAGTCAATCAAAAGACATGACTAAGAATTCATAATGCCCGTACCGAGTTCTGAAGGCAGTCTTTGGAATATCCTCAGTTTTAATCTTCAGCTGATGATATCCAGAACGAAGATCGATCTTTGAAAAGAATTGTGCTCCTTGCAACTGGTCAAACAGGTCATCAATACGAGGTAGCGGATACCTATTCTTAATAGTGACATGGTTTAATTCCCGGTAATCAATACAAAGTCGCATACTCCCGTCTTTCTTCTTTACAAATAAAACAGGAGCACCCCAAGGAGACGTACTAGGACGAATAAAACCGATGTCCAACAACTCTTGTAGTTGGACCTTTAACTCCTGAAGTTCAATAGGAGCCATTCGATATGGGGTTTTAGAAATGGGCTTTGTACCAGGTTCAAGATCAATAAAGAATTCAATTTCTCGTTCCGGGGGTAGACCGGGAAGTTCTTCAGGAAATATATCGGGAAATTCTCTAACAATAGAAATATTATTCAAATCTGACTTGTCTTTGTTCAAATCCATTACATGGGCTAAGAAAGCTTGACATCCGTTTTTCAATAAACGAATAGCTTTGTGGCTTGATATGACAGTGACTGATTTTAGTGGTTTAGTAGTTTGAATTCGTATGACAGGTTGGTTAGGAATATGAAAACTAACAACCTTACGAAAATAATCAATTTTAGCATGATGAGTGGTTAACCAATCAATTCCTAAAATCACATCAAAAGCAAGTATCTTTAAAGAGATAAGATCAACAGGTAATGTGATAGTACCAACTTGGATCATGCAAGATTTATAAACTGTAGATGTAACGAAGGTTTGACCCAACGGAGTTTCAACAGATAAGTTAAAGTCCAATTTCTCCGGAGTCAAGTTTAAACGTTGAGCACAAGCAGGAGAGATAAAAGAATGGGTAGAACCGATATCTAGTAAAGTATAAACTTCGCAAGAATTCAAGATTAGCTTACCCGTGATCACCTCGTTCGGGTTTCTCGCGTTTTGGCCAGTAACGACAAACGCCCTTCCAGGAACCGCTGATTTCGACTTATCCGGGATAACTTTTGGAGTCACCATCCCCGCTGGACTTGGTTTTGCTACAGTGCAATCTCGAGCGATATGTCCTTCCTTTCCACAATTATAACATACCTTAAACTGTTGTGGGCAGTTTGGGCTGATATGTCCTTCTTTTCCGCACTTATAGCATATAACCGGTGGTCGTTCTCCTCCCTTGGAACCAATTGCTGTTGGTGCTGACGTCTTCGTATTGTCATTGTTGAATCTCCTCTTTTTAAAATCTCCTCCCGACTCGCTTCTTCTATTTTCATAGCCACGATTACCACCAGAGTGGTTACCGCTTTTGTCCGAATGTTTTCCTCCCTGCTGGTTTTCATTGCTTCGATGACTGCCGCCACCGGTATGACCCTGGTTGTGGTCCCTCGGTTGCACATACTCATTATCTCGCTCTAATAATTGAGCCCTGTTTACAACATCTGAATATAAAGAAAATTTATGAGAGATAAGATATTGCCGAATCTCGGGTTTTAGACCTCTCAAAAACATCCTTGTCATTCGTTCCTCATTTTCGACCAAATGAGGTACAAACCTGGATAACTCTGCAAACTTCGCCTCGTACTGGGACATCGTCATGTTGTTTTGTTCCAGTATGATAAACTCCACCTCCTTCATATGACGAATACTTTCAGGAAAGTACTTGTCATTGAACAATTTTTGAAATGTTTCCCAGGACATGTTGAGTGCGTCAGGCTGGGTACGCTTCACAGACTCCCACCAGTAGTCTGCCTCACCGCGGAACATAAATGTGGCGAATGGAACCTTTTGTTCCTCCGTGCATCCCAAGACATCAAATATCTTGGTAATTTGCTTGCCCCACGTTTCCGCCATGATCGGATCCGGCTTTCCCTTAAATTCTGGTGGTCCCAATTCTTTGAACTGCTTAGCTGTGACAAACCGCGCGTTGTTATCATTTCCACCCGTATTCTGCACACGAGTCTCCCTCGTCTGATTTTGCATGAACTGCAAAAAGCTCCTAAACATTCCATCATTCATCGTTTGCTCGGTAACGTTGTTTACAGGAGGAATATTGCCTTCCTGTTGCACGTTCCCCTGGG
Source organism: Panax notoginseng (assembly GCA_016801055.1). Lineage (NCBI taxonomy): Eukaryota > Viridiplantae > Streptophyta > Magnoliopsida > Apiales > Araliaceae > Panax > Panax notoginseng. The sequence continues at coordinate 90,336,490 of CM029014.1, forward strand.
TAGTGATCAAAGGTGTCTCCACGGTCTGATTTACTCCATTATTAACGTTCTCAGCTGCCATTCTTAAATACTGCCATAAAATAAGGGTTAATAGTCATGTCATATATTATCCCTATACTCTGACCGACCAAATAGACACCAAATAAACTTAGTCAGGTCATACTAGCGAAGGAATTCCCCGTCTCTTCCCTCCTAGTTCTTGTCTCACATCTCAGCCAGGGATCATATCCCTAAGCTCTGATACCAACTGTGACGCCCCCAAAATAGGTATACAACACCCATTCTGAGTCGCCAAAATACATGGTACAGAAACAACTACATCTTTATTATTACAACACAAGAACTGTGAGTTTAAATACAAATATTGTCATTTAGACAATATCCACACTCAAATAAGCCCTCATTACAATTATTGATACATTATTTCACAAAAATAGTGAGGACTACTAAAGTAACTTCTAGAACCATCATTCCATACCCCGACTAGTACTCGCTACATTCTCGCCTCCTGAGAAAAATGGAACAAAAAGGAAAAGGGTGAGCTCAACTAGCCCAGTAAAGAACATTATGACTAAGATAATACAGAACAAATTATCGTTAGTCTTCAACAGGGAAAAATCTAATAGAATACAATAGACAACAAGTTTTAAATCAATAACTGCAGCGGAAACAGCAAACCATTAGAAGAGTCAAGTAGAGAATGAGTTCTACTATCTTCTAAGATTTAAAAGTCCATCATCAATATTTTATCCCTGTAACAACAATCAATAACCATCTTTAATCAAATATTCATCTTTGCACTACAGGCCAAAGATATTCATTTGTATCACCAGTCGGTCATGTTCATCTCAACACCTGTTCATCTTTGCACTACGGGCCAAAGATATTCATCAGTGAATCATTCATCTTTGCACTACGGCCAAAGATATTCAGTAATATCATCATTTAGGACTGAGGATGATGAAAAATATCTTAAAGAAAACGAATCCAGTGAAACAAAATAACAATATTAAGGATTCGTATTTCGATTTATTCATGTCCAAAAATACCTTATAATTATTCATAGTGAAGTAGAATTCAAGAATGATCAAAACATGGATACAATCAAAGCTAGTACCCAGAATAGATATTTTGGGCGAAAAGAAGAAATTTTATTTTTCGGTGAATAGTAACTCGTGAATAGTAACTCATGAATAGTAACCCCGACGTGAAAAGTTCCAAATTTGATAAAAATTTCCAACCAATATTTCGGCATAATGATATTGAAGAAATAATATCATTTTTGAATAAAATAACATCCCTTACCTCGTACAGACAGTACTTCTGGTCGGAATACCGGTATAAGGCTGAAAGACACTTGCTCTGATGAATAGAAACTCTCAAAGTATCTAAATACTCACAAAATACACTCAATAATCTAGAGAGAGAAAGAGAGAAAACTTGTTTCTGGTGTGATTTTCAATTCTAACTTAGCCCTCTATTTATAGGAAAATGTTAGCACGCCGAAGCAGACTTAACATGCAACCTGATGGCTTTACCTGCTACTATTCCCACCCACCACATTTGAATAAAAATCTCAGCACATTTCTTCACCAACCAAGAGTGGGGCCCACCAATTCTAGAATTTTCTACCAAAATGATTAACTCCGAAAATTCAACAATTTCTGAACCAGTCATCTCGTAAAATTCATAATAAATCATACGTTCATTTTTAACGGTTCAAAATTTGTGGACATATACTCAACTTATATATGTATAACATATCCAAAAATTACCACGATCCAACGGTCGGATTAAAAATTATAACTCCCGCAAAATATCTCAAAAACCCTGATTTTTAATACCTCCATTCCGACAAAAATACTGATAAAAACCTCAACATTAACTCCTTCATTTTTAACCACAAAAATATATCCCTCATTTATATCCACAAAAATAAATATTTCCTTATCATATGAATCAATAATTAATTATTTACAAATAATATTACAGAATCACATTTATGACAACCAGGCCGTTCCCAGGAAAGAGGGGGCTTTCCAATAAGGATTTCTCCTTACTGGCGCGCAATTAGATGACCAAACCTCTCCTTAGACAAAACTTTCTAGACATTGCCAATAATGTTATCTAATAATATTATTCAAATAATATGAATTATTGATCTGATAATGGGAAATACTGTGTAGTGACAATTATTGAAACAACAGTAATATAAAATATCAACGCAGCAATTATTGAATCAATAAAATAAAATACTGAACAGTAATTACTGTAACCATTATTGAGTAGTGCCTTCTTACGTAAGAATCAATAATTGGTGCAATACAGTGTGCTACTGTGTAACAACGCGTATTACTGTGTTTTAACCACCGGGTATTCCAACAGTATTAACGGTAACAACTACGCCGTTATTAATAAAAAACATATACTTGTCGTTTTCTTCATCCAATCGCTTTCCGTTATGGGGCCCACAAAAGACTGCGCCGTCGTACGAATATTCCCCGACAGGAAGAATATTCCACGACCAAACGAATATTTCCCGACAAAATGAATATTTTATAACCACTTGCTTATTTTGTAAAATTTGCATATTTAACCCATAACCAAAGTATTTGTATCAAATTAACCCCTTATTATTCACAATAATATTTAGAGAAAATTTGATTTTATTCATTAATAAGTTGGGGTCTTACAAATACTTTTTATTAATAAATGAATAAGATTGTTACAAAGTATATGCTTTATCATCAAATATGATTGGCTTGTGTGCATGCTACTTTCAATCTCCCACTTGTAATAAAGCCAATCGCCATGGTATCTCATACTCTTCTTCACTAAGTGACGATTGTCCTACTGTTAGATAAGCTTTAGTTAATGGATATGTAATGTTCTTGAGAGTCCACTATCTCTATAGTGACTTCCCATCTTTTAATGATTCCTATAATCAAATGAAAGTGCCACAACACATGTTTAGATCCAAGATGAGACTTAGGAACTATTCCTAGTTCTGTAATGAACTTTTCATCCAAACAATCAACTTACAGCTTCATTTACAGATATATACTTTGTCTTTATCACTAATCCAGCAACTCATTGTTGTTTGGAACCTTTCCAATTCACTGCACCACTGTTCAAGGTAACATTTTACCTTAAAATGGATTTTTTGTTGTCTTGGTCTGTCTGGAAAACTTGAGTCTGTTAAGCCCTCTAGTTTTAATTTAGACCCACCATAAATTTTAATCACATCCTTAATGCCGGTTAAGTACTTTAAGATATTTTTCACTGTCTATAGTGATCTTCTCCAAAATATGACTGATCAACATCAGGTCCCGTACATTTCATTGCATACATGATGGTTACTCATGTGATCTCTCTTTTACGAGTCTATGGGGACTATTAAGAGAGATATACTCCATTACTCATCAACATGAGACAACTCTTGGAGTTTGACATGCTAAACGACTTCAGCATCAAATGAATATACGTTCCTCGGGTTAAGTTGAGCATCCTCTTAAATCTATCTATATAGATTTGTATCCCCAATTATGATACTCTTCCCAAATCATTCATGGAGGAATGTTTAGACAACTTTATCTTTACTGATTGTAACATTAGTATGTCATTCCTTACCCATAATATATCAATATATAATACTAGGAATGTCACGACGCTCCCACTGACCCTTTTGTACACACTAGGTTCATTCTTGTTTTTGATAAAATCAAACTCTTTTGATTATTTCATCAAAACGAATGTTCCATTTTGAGAAACTTGCTTCAATTTATTTCTCTGAGTGTCTACAACTCTTACCTCATCGTATATAACTGGTTCATCATCTTCTATGATGTGTACCTCATCATCATCATCTATGATGAATCCATACCTCCTAGGTATCTTCGGTACTATTCTAGATTTACGATTTGGTTGTGGTACAATAGGTCTATCTACAGGTTTCTCTTATTTAACTTATAGTGATTTGTGGTTCTTGAACTCTTTAAGATCTATTATCCTCCTACTAGCTCCTTCAATGATAAACACCTTTATCTTAGAAGGTAGCGAGTTTCGCAACAAACACATTTTGCTAAGTAGGATTATAGAACATATACCCTAATCTTACTTTAGGATGTCCTACAAATCTGTACTTATCAAATTTTGTCCCAAGCTTATTCTTTGAAACTTTTTCACATAAGTTGGACAACCCTTTATCTTAACATACTTAAGATTAGGAATCCTCCTTATCCATAACTTTTATAGAGTCTTGGGGCTAGATTTTGAGGTTACCTTTTCGTAGATATGCAGCCATTTTTAGGGCATGACCCTAGAGGGATACTAGAATGTTGGAAAAATCATTATGGACCGCACCATGTCTAACAAGGTACGATTTTTCTTTTCAGATACATCAATTAATTATTGCGTATCAGGAGACGTCCATTATGAGAAAACTATTTGAGATGATCTAGAAACTTATTGCATAAGTATTTATTCCTTGATCTAATCAAAGAATCTTAATACTTTGCCAATTTGTTTCACTTCTGAATTCTTTGAACCTTTCAAATAATTCGCACTTGTATTTCAGCAAATACACACATTCAACTCTTTGAATGATCATCTCCTTTTCTTATACTAATTTGTTTAATATACAAAATTATTTTCACGTAAGTCAAGTATACTAAATCCATTAAGTAATATTCCAGTTCTATACAAAACATCATTATTATAAATAGAATAACAATTGTTCTTAAATATAAATACCAAAGATTTCATTGTCCAATAACAAAATGGAAATAATGTTTCTAACAAGAACTGGAATACAATAACAACTTATTGACTTAATAGATTTGTCTGTAGGTAATGCTAAACTATAAGTTTCTATGGCTAATGCAGCAACATTTGCTTCATTTTCCACACATATGATTACTTATCTTTGTTTAGCTTTCTACTTCTGATTGGTCCCTTCATAAATCTATATTTATAATAACCAAAGTCAGTATCCAATACCCAAGTAGAACCTTGACTTAATAAAAAATTTATTTTAAATCATGAACAAAATTATATTTGTAACCGAAACTTCACTAAGCTTCTTCTGGTTATCCTCTACAAGATGCTTCTTGTAGTTTCTTTTCGGTGTCCCAGCTTATTACAGTGGAAGCAAACTCATTTGCTATCCGTATCAGTTTTGTTCTTATTATCCTTTATTTTTGCATTTCTATTTACCTTCTTAGAAACGTTCTTCTTTTCAGAAGATCCTTTGGCCCTACCAGTAAGACTTGGTCTTTCTTGGTTGGAAAGTGACTCAACATTTTTCAACATGTTAAGCAAATCAGCGAAGCTGATATTTAGCTTGTTCATATGAAAAATTCACAACAATTGTGAAAGGAGTCCGGGAGTGACTGGGAGATCAAATCTTGGCTCAACTCTCTATTCATGACAAAACCTGTTATCCTAATTGTTCAATCAAATTGATTATGTTTAGGACATGTGTCTGTACTGTAGTGTCGTTGGTCATTCTAGATCGGAAGAGTTCCTTAGATATCTGATATCTATTAGTCCTACTTTCCTCACCATCAACTACTTGATATATAGGAGTATAGTAGGAGTATTCATAGTTTCATGCTGACGCTGAAGCTTGTTACTCATGGATACGAGCATGATGCATTGACCTAACTGTGCATCATCTTGCCACTTTCTAAAAGCAGCAATATCTTCCTCAGAGGCATTGTCTGCAACCATTGCAAGGATAGGCGTATTAAGGACATAAAATAGCTTTTCAGCCATGAGAACTATTCTCAAATTTCTTAACCAATACGTTTAATTCGGTCCGATTAATTTAGCATCTAATATGCTACGCAGTGATAGTAATTTAGACATTGTAAATTTCTGTAAATAAATTTGTAATTAACAAAATTTTAGCATACATTCTTTTATTAATTACCAAAATAAATTAGGTCTTGTTTTAAATTGGTATCTCCGACTATTTTTATCAAACTATATTACCCTCACTTATATAGTTCAACAAAATCTAATTAAAGATATGCTAGTGAGAATAAGTTTCAAATGTATATAGCCTTATGGTGACACAATAAACTATATATAAATAAATAGGTAGACAACTCTTGTCAATTACATCAACTATGTAACTCCTTGTATTTTGCCTCTTAAATCATAATGGTCAAGTGTGTGCACATCCGAACTAAAATAATTTAAGTTAAGTCCAACCTAGCGCTCCATATATTTAAAAAAGAAAAATATTGTCCTTGTGGTGACATAACAAAATAATATTGTTCAATTTTCTTTATAAGCATCAAATGTGATAAAATTAACATCTCAAAGAATTAAGATAAGCCTTGTGGTGACATAACAAACTTATAATAATTAATTGATACTCTATTATTTTTTTATCATGCTAGAAGGCGACGTTCGATATTCCAAATATCTTTGAACGCTTAAGACTTAATATAAAAATTTGAGTGGTTTGCATGTAATTAATATGTCTCATCTTGTGTAGCGTGCATACACACATATATATAAAATACACGTCATACTAATTAACATGTGAAGCATGTTTGCATAATATATATATATATATATATATATATATATATATATATATATATATATATATATATAGTATAAGCATGCACATATAAAATACTATATTCTACCTGGATTGATTATGGACTTTTATTCTAGTTTGATTCACTAGAGCCACCAAGTGAACCAAAAGATCAAACTCTAGGGGTGCAAGAATTAATATTTAAATATAACTATTACATTTAAACCCGGGCTCCATTACAAATGGGTCTTCAAGCTCTCCTTGCTCCTTAATCTTCAATTCTTCAAAATTAATTCTAACTATTCCTATTACAAAACTATTTAAAATAAATAAAAACATTGATCAGCAATCAAGGGGAAGTACATAGGAGGGAGATAGAATTTACATTAAGAAAGAATTAGGGAAGACGAGGTACGCAGACCCCATTTAATAAAACCCATATATTCATGCATCCAACTAAAATAAAATCCAATCACATTGGTCAATAGTCCATAATCAATCCAATTTATTATTATATACATCACCATATGTATTAATAAATAACATTCATCTCATAAATAATAAACATTCAATATATATATATATATATATATATATATATATATATATATATATATATATATATTGATATCATTTAATGGGCAAATTTAGTTAGTATAAAATCTAATTTTGAATTAAAATAAACTCCTTTATTTTAATCCAAATTTAAATAAAAATAAACTCCTTTATTTTAATTTATCTAATCTTGAATAAAATAAACTATTTTATTTTAATCAAAATCTTTAATCAACATAAACTCCTTTATTTTAATTAATTATGCAATCCAATTCCAAGTAAAAAAAACTCTTTTATTAAAGGAAACACAGATTCTCTTTTCTATTCACAAATAAACTCTTTTATTTTGAATAATATGAAATCTTATTCCATATCTAAATAAACTCTTTATTTAAGGAAATATGGATTCTCTTTCCTATTCACAAATAAACTCATTTATTTTGAATAATATGAAATCTTATTCCATATCTAAATAAACTCCTTTATTTAAGGAAGCATGGAATCATTTTTAACTCCAATTAGTTATCATGGAATTCAATTCCAACTCTAATTAGTTAGCATGAAATCTAATTTTAAAATTAAAATAAACCTTTTTATTTTAAGATTAAAATAAACTTTTATTTTAATTATAAAATAATAAGAATAAAATATATATATATATATATTTGGGGGCGGAAGCAGGCAATGATTTAATCAAAGGAAGAAGAACAACAGAGGCGTATACAAACACAATTAATTTACTAAAAATAATAGTTTTATTGATAACTGAACTATTTACAAGTGCAACAAAATAAAATTGACTTACAAATAACTTAGAACATTAGAGAAGGGGTAAAGAGAGGCTAAGGGGTAAAGACTAAAGATTTGTTAGAGAAGGAACTCTGAGTCTTTCTAAGTCTTTCAAAATAAAAACTTGCTTAACTGAATGAGTTCTGAATCCTTTTATAGATCAAGGATAGAACTATTACATTTACTGAAGTATAAGTAAGAAACATATTACATTTACTAAAGTAAAGTGAAACTAAAAGTCTACTTTCAGTGAAAAAGTGGACGTCTTCTTTTGGCTAAAGACTGCAGTGGGGAGCAGGTGGGGCCCAATGCATGTGACTGAACTTGAGGTGGAAAACCGAATCTTTTGACTGAAAGGCGCGTGGGCGCGTGACTGGGGCTGCCATAGGGCAGGGGCGCGTGGACGCATGAAAAGGGCTGATTGGCCAGGCAAATGGGTCCTGAGCGTCTTAAAGGCTAATAGTGCTATAGGGGTCACTATTGTCTTCTTCTTCTTCTTCTTCTTCATTCTGGCTGGAGTGATGAGAAGAAGAAGATTCTGACGACTCTTTATGTAACTGGTCGATGCGATGATGAATAGCATCAGCAAGGAGTCTTAACTGTCCCGTTGAGTAACTTTGGACATTAGTAATATCAATAGGTTTAGGGGGAACCGATGAACTAACTTTTGATTTACTGGATGATCCTTTTTCTGGGATCGGACTAACTGGAATGGCAGGGATAGGAGACAAAGGAAATTCCACCTGAACTTGACCTATTATCCTATCGACACTGAACTTATCCCACCATTTGATGTAAAAACGATGAGAGACATAAGAAATAGGAGAGGAAATAGTCCGCGATGATGAAGAAGATGTCAGAGACTGAAACACTATGACCTCAATTAGCGAAAGAATTTCATATTGCCATTTGAGAATCCAAGGGATTTTATATTTACTGATAAATTGAAGAATGACTGAAATTCCTTCAGATTTTGGATCATATTTACCATGATTACTGAAGTGATGGAGTTGTGGTTTAAGATTGTAAGGAAGAATCTCATAAAACAAACCTAACCTAGTCCACCAAAGGGTAAACCACATGGGGAATTGACTCTTGAACTTGTGGTCGAACTAAAAAAACCACGAATGACTATGATCTTTATTTTGGTGAAGAAGGATTTTATTCCAAGCCTCAATATAATCAAAATAGCAATATGAACTAGACTGATTAAAGAGAGACCGGAGACTGGAAGGATGACTTCCCCATTCAGAGAAATTGATTATTTGTTTAATGTAAAGCTAATGATAAAGAAGTTTGGACTTATCATCATTTGCAAAAATAGGTTTAATGAATACTGACTCTGTTTCAAGGTGGATGTCCTTATAATACGCAAGGGATTTATATGGAGCCCAAGGAAGGAAATGCCAGTCAGTAGGAAAATACTGAGCGGCGAGCTTAACTGGATCATCTTTTGGTTTCATAAATGGCTCAATATGGAATAAGTGCTGATCATATTTAACTTGATACTCTGACGCTGGGTGACTGGGTTTTGATGAGGTTGCCCTCGTTTGATTAGTAAAGGGATCAATTGGTACGGGTTGACTAGTGAGAACTAATGAATAGGGCTTGGGGACAGTCCCAAGAACCTGGAATCTATTAACTACATCTGGTTTAGGAACTGGGTTAACTGGGTGAGGAACCAAAGTTCCTTTTAACTGATTAATTGGGCCAGAAGAGCGGCCCTGTCCACGCGAGGAAGAACTATCGCGCACACTCATTGTGATGCTACAGTACCTGTATTAATGAATTTATGAGTAAGAAAATCTGGGATTAAATTCTGACTTCCTTTAATATACTCAATATCAAATTTAAAAATACTTAAGAGAGCTTGCCATCTAGCGAACGAATGCTTAGAGGCGACGTTCTCAACGTCTTTTCCAAGAATAAATTTTGCTGATTTGCAATCTATCCTAACAAGAAATTTTTGATTCAATAAGTCACGCTGAAATTTATTAATACATAAAACTAAAGATAAAATCTATTTTTTAATAGTATTGTAATTTAACTGTGTAGCATTCCATGCGCCAGAATGAAAACGAACAATTTGTTCAGGTTTTGCCTTGCCTTTGCATGTCAAATGATTCAACATTCAAAATAGTCGAAACTGATGCCTCAGACATTGGATTCGGAGGTATTCTCAAACAAAAGTTAACTCTTACTTCGCCTGAACAAATTGTTCGTTTCCATTCTGGCGCATGGAATGCTACACAGTTAAATTACAATACTATTAAAAAATAGATTTTATCTTTAGTTTTATTTATTAATAAATTTCAGCGTGACTTATTGAATCAAAAATTCCTTGTTAGGATAGATTACAAATCAGCAAAATTTATTCTTGGAAAAGACGTTGAGAACGTCGCCTCTAAGCATTCGTTCGCTAGATGGCAAGCTCTCTTAAGTATTTTTAAATTTGATATTGAGTATATTAAAGGAAGTCAGAATTTAATCCCAGATTTTCTTACTCATAAATTCATTAATACAGGTACTGTAGCATCACAATGAGTGTGCGCAATAGTTCTTCCTCGCGTGGACAGGGCCGCTCTTCTGGCCCAATTAATCAGTTAAAAGGAACTTTGGTTCCTCACCCAGTTAACCCAGTTCCTAAACCAGATGTAGTTAATAGATTCCAGGTTCTTGGGACTGTCCCCAAGCCCTATTCATTAGTTCTCACTAGTCAACCCGTACCAATTGATCCCTTTACTAATCAAACGAGGGCAACCTCATCAAAACCCAGTCACCCAGCGTCAGAGTATCAAGTTAAATATGATCAGCACTTATTCCATATTGAGCCATTTATGAAACCAAAAGATGATCCAGTTAAGCTCGCCGCTCAGTATTTTCCTACTGGCTGGCATTTCCTTCCTTGGGCTCCTTATAAATCCCTTGCGTATTATAAGGACATCCTCCTTGAAACAGAGTCAGTATTCATTAAACCTATTTTTGCAAATGATGATAAGTCCAAACTTCTTTATCATTTGCTTTACATTAAATAAATAATCAATTTCTCTGAATAGGGAAGTCATCCTTCCAGTCTTCGGTCCCTCTCTAATCAGTCTAGTTCATATTGCTATTTTGATTATATTGAGGCTTGGAATAAAATCCTTCTACACCAAAATGAAGATCATAGTCATTCGTGGTTTTTAATGTTCGACCACAAGTTCAAGAGTCAATTCCCCATGTGGTTTACCCTTTGGTGGACTAGGTTAGGTCTGTGTTATGAGATTCTTCCTGACCCTCTTAAAGCACAGCTCCATCACTTCAGTAATCATGGTAAATATAATCCAAAATATGAAGGAATTTCGGTCATTCTTCAATTTATCAATAAAAATAAAATCCCTTGGATTCTCAAATGGCAATATGAAATTCTTTCGCCAATTGAAGTCACAGTGTTTCAGTCTCTGACATCTTCTTCATCGTCGCAGACTATTTCCTCTCCTATTTCTTACGTTTCTCGCCGTTTTTACATCAAATGGTGGGATAAGTTCGGTGTCGATAGGTTAATAGGTCAAGTTCAGAAAAAATTTCATTTGTCTCCTATCCCTGCCATTCCAGTTAGTTCGATTCCAGAAAAAGGATCATCCAATAAATCAAAAGTCAGTTCATCGGTTCCCCCTGAACCTATTGATATTACTAATGTCCAAAGTTACTCAACGAGACAGTTAAGACTCATTGATGATGTTATTCATCATCGTATCGCCCAGTTACATAAAGAGGCGTCAGAATCTACTTCTTCTCATCACTCCAGTCAGAATGAAGAAGAAGAAGAAGAAGACAATAGTGACCCCTATGGCACTATTAACCTTCAAAACGCTCAGGACCCATTTTGCCTGACCAGTCAGCCCTTGTCACGCGCCCACGCGCCCCTGCCCCATGGCAGCCCCAGTCACGCGCCCACGCGCCTTTCAGTCAAAAGATTCGATTTTCCACCAAAAGTTCAGTCACATGCATTAGGCCCCACCTGTTCCCCACTGCAGTCTTTAGTCAAAAGAAGATGTCTACTTTTCCACCGAAAGTATACTTTTACTTTTCCTTTTACTTTCACTTTACTTTAGTAAATGTAATATGTTTCTTACTTGTACTTCTGTAAATATAATAGTTCTATTCTTGATCTATAAAAGGATTCAGAACTCATTCAGTTGAGTAAGTTTTTATTTTGAAAGACTTAGAAAGACTCAGAGTTCTTTCTCTGACAAATCTTTAGTCTTTACCCCTTAGCCTCTCTTTACCCCTTCTCTAATGTTCTAAGTTATTTGTAAGTCAATTTTATTTTCTTGCACTTGTAAATAGTTCAGTTATCAATAAAACTATTGTTTTTAGTAAATTAATTGTGTTTGTATGCGCCTCTGTTGTGTGTGTGTGTGTGTGTGTGTGTGTGTGTGTGTGTGTATATATATATATATATATATATATGTGTGTGTGTGTGTGTGTGTGTGTGTGTGTGATAAAGTGTCACCTGCAACTTTTAAAAAAAATCACTTGGATACTAACCACGTGAATCAGCAACGAGTAACATGCTAGTATCACGAATATATATAATCCGAAATTATTAACATTATAACGCGTAAGGCACAGGGAGATTTTTTTTTTTTTACCGAAATAAAAAAAAACGCCAACTGATTTCGTGTTTTTTTTAATAAATTTTATACAACAAATTATGCCCAATTAAATTGTTCTAAGCACATATCAATATACATATGAAATCTGAACAATTAATAATTCGCATAAAAGCTTGGCTCTGATGCCACTGTTAGGTTTGTAATATTCATAAATGCAATCAAATTGCATAAAATAAGTGGAAACGTGAAAAAATCAGAGTTTAAAATTTTACAAACCATATACCCCGATCATCCTTTTTGCACAATTATTAATTAAATAAAAAGATAAAGAACAAGAATTATACCCTTGAAGATTCGAGCTTCCTCAGGTACAAGTTCACCTCCAAATCCTTTCGCGTTCAACTTGAATTCGGCGGGTTTGGTTCCTTCCTTTGATCAACGTTAGCCACCCAAGTGTTTGGTCTCTAGAGGTGATCCACCAAGAAAGAAGAAGGATTCAAGAAAATGGGTGTTTGGAAAAACCCTAATTTTTCTATCTCTCATAGAAAAGGAGCGTACTCTCTAACAATTGGAATTACGTATATCTAGATATCTGATATAAGACTCCTCTTATAAAGATATCAGTTAACCCTTCTAATCTAATTAGAAAATAGGGTATTATTTAATTAATTAAATTCTTTTAATTGATTAAGCTCCCTAATCTTATTAGGGATAATTAATTAAACTCTTTTAATTAATTTAACCTCCTAATCTTATTTGGAATAAATGAGAGTACTTATATTAAATTAATTCCTAAACTCTTTTAGAAATTAAAATAATAATAATTGTAATAATATTAATAAGACTCCTCTTATTAATTTATATTTAATATTCCTAAAATATTAAATAATAAATATTAAGCTATTTAATTTATTTTATCACCATAGATTAAATTAAATATACTTAACATATTATTACGAATATGCCATTAACTTCTTAAATAATTATTCTTCCTTTTATGGTGTAACCCTTTAGGTTCCCCATATTAGACCGGTTGCGAATAAATTAATTAAAACAATTCTAATCTTATTTAAATAAATAAATTAAACAATTAATTTATTTAAATAAATAACATTTATTCTACAATAGGGATAAGCTTCCCTAGCGATCAACGACTTTTCAGATAATATAGATTTTAACATTAATCGTAAAAGAACATTTGAGTAAATAGTTACCGTGCAATTCAATCCTTCCACCATACAATGTCCCAATTAAATATAAGACATGGAATTACTGTCAAGTCTTATTTTATTTAATTATATGTATTTCGATCCTTAAATGCACAACTCCAAATAATGCAAATTAGAAACTCCTTTCTAATTTCATTCTGCCTTGGCCAAGGACTACTGGTTGCCATTTATCAAATCGCATAGGACATTTCTCTTCTTTTACTAGAAGTGGTAGATTCTTTATTGATCATACATTATCTCCATGTACAACTTATTATACCCAAGTATACCCTTTGATATACCCTAAGGGTCTTAAGGAATAAGTCAAAGTATAACTCATCATACACAAAATACTATGATGATCTCAAGTCCAAGGATCACTTGTACTACTATCACTACAGGAATTCCTATTGACAGGCAAGTAAAACTCCATTAGGCATTCCTTAGCGAGCCACGTTCAGTGAATTTATTCTCTAATAAGCACCAACATACTTGCTTTAGTGTCTCCACACAATTGATCATGAGATCAATCATCCTCATCCAATGAGCAAGCAATATATGTACCAATCTATCTGGATTTACTAATCCCCAATTTAGTAATCCAACGATTGGGAACTATTTTAGTTTTAAGCTTTTTAAAAATTTAGATCTCATTAGAATGATCATCATCATTATTCTAAAAGCATTGTTTAAAATTATGGGTTTATCACATATTATAAAATAACATCATGTAGATAATTATAAGTCTTTAAATAAATTAATATTTTTTATTAATAAATGAATAAGATTATTACAAAGTATATGCTTTATCATCAAACATGATTGGCTTGTGTGCATACTACTTTCATATATATGTTATGAATTAAGAGATTTTGGTATAGTAAGCATTGATGGTGTTAGAGATTGATAGAATGAAACAATGGAGTAAAGATTGAAATTGATGGAGAAACGTGGATTTTCTAAATCCTCTAGCTCTGCTAGATTTTCAAAATTTATTGAATTCGTGCTGATGTTTGCACTTCTGTTTTCTTGAAAAACATTGGATCTTGTGATTGAACCAATGATGTTTAAAAATAATACCGTTATTCTTATGTCTATGCTAATTGTTTCGGCTAAGACAAAAATGATTTGAAAATTTTTAAAATGTATTTCTAACCATGTGCATCATTTGATATGGTGTATGGTAAACGATGGAGTCATCCATGCAGTTGAACCTAGTGTTGGTTGTGATCGAAAGATCGTCAGCCATTTTTGGTATGATGTAGTATGACAAAGTCACATAATGGCGGAATCCTCAACGTACTACTAATCTAGTACGGTATCATGATGTCATAAAAGAATTTTTAGATTTCTTTGAATTTATGAAGAAGGTCAATTAAGTTGGCCAAATTATTTCGATTGATGTATGAATTGTTGATAAAAGTCTAAGCTATTTGATTCGGTTAGACTATTGTCAAAAAATAATTGTGAGATTCAAGCATTCTTGAATATTTGTGCTGGTGCGGATTCAGTTGTTGAAAAGCTGAGGTGAAAAACCCTATAAGGGGATATGTTTTCGGGGACAATGGTTCCGAGCGTAACGCATATAGTCGTTGTAAAACACTACGTTGCGGCCCAACGTAGTGGTACAATAGGCTGGCCACCTAGTGTACGTGTAGAGGGTGTTTTCAGTCTTTGTGATTGATAAACACTCTGGTTTGTAGTGTGGATGATTGTGTTGAAGCACTAGTTCACGGTCTTGTATGACCCCTCAACATAATTTGGAATCCGAGTTATTCATACTACTTCCTGATTATTGAACAATCGTGGGAGATTCTTATTCTTCTGTGTGATGAAGTAGTAAGTAGAATGTTCCTTAGAAAGGAGAATGTGGTAGAATGTAAGTGAGCAAATTATAATAAAACTTCCGAAAAGAGAATGAATAAAATTATTCAAAAGAATATGTAATATTCGGAATAGTGCCAAATAGAGGAGGTTTCGGTGATTCCGAGGACGGAATCCTTATAAGGGGGAAGGGATGTAAGAACCCGAATTTTCAGAAATTATTAAAATAAGAATTTAGTAAACAAAATTCTTAAGGCATATGAAGGGTTCAAATAAAAATATATTTTATGTGTTACGAGATATGTGGTATTGTGTTACATAGGGTAATATGAGTTAGGTAATAAGTGATGTTGTGTTTAATAAATATATATCGTTATTATATATTTATTATACATTATAGAGATGAATTAGTAAGAAGATGGATAAGACTTATCTATCGGCATTAAATAATTTATAGAATTATTTTATAATAGTAGTTGGTGACATTAAATATCTTTAATAATCACTAATATCTTGAGTGTATGTATAAGTAAGTATCAAGTTTAAGGTAGTGCAACTGTACCCTTTAATGGTGGATGTATAAAAGCTGGGCTAAACGATTCCTTCAGAGAGCGGAGGTATATATGAATTAGTAATCGATCTAACTCACTGTGAAAGCAGTGTAGACGAGACATAAACTAATTTGTTGGTTATTTGTGAGAAACCACTCAGTATACTATATTGAATACCATTAAAGACTCTATGTGTGCTAGGTTTAGACTTGAATATGTGTACGTTGTTGACGAGAAAAGAAAGTCGATATATCTTTAGATAAATATTGGTTAGAGATATATTGACTAATATTGGGATATGGTTAAATGTATATATTAAAGAATGAAGAGTTGAACGTGAAGTTTAATCTCTAAATTATTGAAAAATATAGTCATTGGAGATTTATTTTGGTTAGTATAATAAGATAGCATGTATGGAGCATGTTAAAGGATTTGTGAGTTAAGTTCTGTTTCTGTTGAAGCATAACATGTCTGCGTCCTAACTTAAGGTGGCGCGACCGCGCCACTCTCAAGCCTAAGACTAGCGTGGCCGCGCCGGTCTGTAGATAGTTCATGATGAGTTTGTGTAATCTGAACTATAGGAATTGTATATTAGTGGCTAATATGTTATCATATGGGTCATATTTGATATTTATGGTGTTCATGAATGGATTGAGATAGTAAAACTTAAGTTTGTTAATTATGAGAATTAACTAACAAGTATAAATATTGGTTAATTTATATTAAATTAGAAGTTATATTATGGAATGAATATGTAAATTAAAAAGGGATTTTAATATATTACATAGTGTAATAATATATAAAAAGATTTGTTAGTTGAGATACGTTATGGATAATATGTGTCTAATAAAAGAAAGGGACCAATACATTTAAATATTGGTTAGAGATGTAATGTTAAGAATACTATTATTTTGTGAGATTATATTATTATAAGTTTGTGGACTATTAATTACTAAGTTCATATAATTATGTCTTGTGTGGCATAACTAGGGAAGTTAAATCAAAGGGAGATTTAATGGAAAGTATTAAAAAGAAAATAAATGGTGAGTTAATAAATAATTGATATTAATTATCATTATGATAATTGGGTATATTTGAGATGATAAATTTTATGGAAAATGATGGATTGAGAATATCCAACTATTTTATAATTAGCCCAATTAAAAGATTTTTGGATTAAAATAATGTTCATGAGATATAAGATTATAAATTGGTGTATATTTAAAATATAAAGTATACTTCTTATATGTGGGTAGGTACATATATGTTTGTGTATAGGTGTCCCTAACTTAACTAATGTAACAATATTAAGCTATTAGAGATAAGCTTGCTAGTCCAAAGGGGAATAAACCCAAGTGTGCAAGTCACATTTTACAAATGCTGAGTTATAAGCTTTGTCTCAATTTGAGAGTCTCATTTCTCTCACATACGTGACTAGGCCATTCGACTATCCTACTCTTCTATTGCTTAAGCTCGGTAAAGGCTAGATAGCTGCTAATGATAGAGGAAGGTGGAGTTGGTAACAAACACTTCTCAATCCACTGGACTCTTCTTCTTCCTCTTGGTTTGAATTATTGGGCAAAGCTATTGTTTGGATATTGATTCCTCTATAAATAAAGACTCCTCCTCTTCATTCCCGTTTGTTGAAGTGTCTGAGTTTTGTTATTGAAAGTTAGTAGCTATGGAGAGTGAGTGTGGGCGAAATAAGAGCAATTGGAGAATTGACGAGTTATAGTTACCAATTAAAGCTTCAAGAGGTAACCTTACTATCATTTATGTTCTTAATTCCAAAGTTTGGTAAATTCTAATAATTCTCAAAAATTCTCTGTTAAGTGGGTTGAAAATTAAGTGTTATGGGTTAACATAGTTTACATGTGTATTATGTATCAATGTAATGTGTTGAGCATGATGATTAGGTGATTATAATTTATATATATATATATATATATATATATATATATATATATATATATATATGTTCTTCATTTCAAGTTTTGAATTTCTTAGAAATGTAAGAAACTGTTACTTTTGAGTTAAAAATGGATTGGCTAAGGATTGTTATAATGCATGAATTGTTACTAGATGTTGTTAATACAATTAAAAACGAAAACAACGAGAGTTAAACAGACCAATTTGATTGAGAAACGAATTCGTAGTGAATAAATTCGCTAAACTTTACAAAACATGAAAATTTGTATGAACATGAGTTTTGGATTGATATGTGGGTTAGTTAATGTTTATGTTAATTGTTGTTTATTTGGTATGTTGTAGTTTTATGAGTTACGAATCCATAGGATCGAAAACCAACTCATTCTGACTTAAAATGAAGAAGTTATGGAGATTTGAAGTAAAAGCATTTAGAAAACTGTAATATGGGTGAGGCCAAGCGCGGCCGCACTGCCTAGGGGCGCGGGGGTACAGCTGGTCGCTGCCTTATTGCACGGGCGCACTGGGTTGGTGAAGGAATTGGGCGCGACCGCGCCCAATATGTGCTGACTGTGACTTCTTTGACCTGTTTTGCTAAAAAGGTCATAACGTTTTTATACGAACTTCGATTGAGGCGATTCAAGATGATCCAAAACGAGGACGAATGGACCTAGAACTTTTGTTCTTTAAGTCTTTCAATTTGAGGTCGTTATAAAGGGTCAAAATAGTCATCTTTGTGACTGTTACGTATTCAAAGGCAATCAGAGGGCGTCGAACGAGCACATACACAGGTATAGTGCTCCCGACGATGAAATATTTTATTCTAAGTGATAAAACATGAATATGCATGATAATAGACATGTCATATGGTTAAGATTACTTTACTCATAATGTAATGCTTTAACAATGATTTCTAAAAGAAAAGTTAAAGTTTCTGAGAAACGGAAGTTAATGAATTTGGTGTCCTCTGAGTTCTGACATTGGACCTTATGTACGGATATAAACATCCATGAAATATAGTTTTAAAGTTACCTTGCATATACTAGATTGATATAGCTTGGTTTAAAGTGTTTTAAAAGAAAAACTTGAAGTTTTGAAAATAAAACTTAACAAACTTTGCATCTTTTAAGTTCCGACCTTGGAAACATGTAAATGTGGACTAGTTATGTGCACTGATGGTTAAGGAATGTAATTCCAAGATGTATTGCACATAAAAGGTTGTCAAGCTCGGTTTAGTATGTGTTTTAAAGAGAAATTTAAAAGTTTTAGAAACTAACTTTGATGAGCATTGTGTTACTTGCATTATGACCTTATAAGCAAACACGATAGAGTTATTTATGCCTTTAAACATGAATGATATGTGCACTCAACTAGTCAAGCATGACATAAGTTATTTAAGCATGCTTTAAAAGTATGAACTATGTTATGTCTATGTAAATGAGATAGATGAATGTGAACATGCGTATTGAAGGTTGTTAGTACCAATATAAGGTTTAAAAGCTTATAAACCTTGAACCTTTGTTAAAAGAAGTTGTTAAGCCTTGTTGATGTAAATAATTCAACATAGAACTATGTAATTCAAAACTAAATGATTTAAAATGTGAACTTGAAGAACTATCAGAACCTACTTGATGTATGTTTACAGTACGTATCAGAATATATGTCGTGCTACGAATTATATTGGGCAATAAAAAGCCTAAGTCTGGTTCTGGCTGAGAGTAGCGCTGCCACGCCACTCCCAAGCTTAAATGCAGCGCGGCCGCGCCGTTCTACAGAGTGACCAAGAGCAGTTTGTTAACTGCATGGTCTTAAGTGATTGTGATATGTTGTCCTTAAGGACTACAAGACATGAAATAAGATTGTTTAGATAAATATAATAGTAGAATGAGTTAGTCTCATGGTTATCCTAAGTTCAAGTAAAAATGAAACCAAGTTAGGAAACAATATTGTTCTTATATTAAGAGCGTATAAAATGTATGACTGATGGGTATGAATTCATGATTATATAACTGTGTAGGAATACACGCAGTGCAAATAAGCTTTAAGAAGTTAAGTCGTAATTGATAACTACGAATCGGGCAAGTCTTTCAGTTCCTATTTGATATATGAATTCGATAACTGTTAGTTGAGTTATATTATGCTATGCAAATGTGATGTATATATATATGAAATGCATATGAGATATGTATGAAAGTTGAAAGTTAATGTTTGATGATATGCTTGTGAAGTAAATCTCTATGCCTGTTATGTGAAAAGTAACATGCGTAGTAAATATTAATTGATTATGAATGCATGAACTGAGTATGTTATTATATGCTATGTGCTGCATGAAAACTGTTAGAATTATTGGGCTGTCGAGCTCACCCTTGCAAATAACCACTTTTGTAGGTTAAGGACACACGGTAAAGATTATGTGCTACTTGATTGATAAAGATCAATAATATCAAAGGAGATTGATTCATTTGTTTAAATATATACTCTTGAACCATGTTTAGGTTCTAGGAAATGTACATGATAGTAGTTTATCATGTGTAATACATGTTAAGTTGTACTATGAGATACATAGAGAAATTTGAATCGAGATGTAGAAATTTATACAGTAATTCGAATAGAATGAATCATACCATAATTTGATTCAAGGATATGTAATTGATTTAAGTTAAGAAATCAATAAAAGATTTTCTTTTCAAAGGAGATTGAAAAAGTTTAAATTAGTCAGCTTATTTTTATAACATCGAATATGATATAAGACAGGGATGGTAAATGACCAAGATTTGAAACTTATAAAAGTTTGGGGTCATTACATAGATCCTGGAAATGGAAAGAATTTATATTCAAAATTGTAATAAGTAAAGTTATATTCATTAAGTTATAAATAAAAGATATAAGTAATTTGACGATAGTAGTATCGTGGACGACCAGATCTGTGGTTCGAAGGGACCCGGATTTGGGGGCGTCACATTACGTGTACGCGTGCAACATATTGTCCGCTCGAACTTTCAGAACTTCAATTTGGGCATCATATCGAGGTGTATAAGACCTTTTATAGAATGTTGTTGTCGAGAGCTACACAATGACATGGGATAAAAGGTTGTATGAAGTCGGGAAGATGGGACCATGCTCAGGTCTTCAAGCTTCAAATTCTATCCGGTGAGCTATCTTTGAGGAGTTGTCACTCGGGATTGGAGTTATTGGTTCTTGTAGGACATTTTTGTGTACCATGTATGTTGAAATATTGTTGAGATGGCGCGTTGGGGATTGAGGTGGCAAAATAACAATTTTGCCCCTAACCGGGGTTATCTCTGGTTTTGGGCTGATATAGCAGTCGTTGCTCAGGATTATCTCTGAGATTAGGCTGCTGCAAGTGTTGAACGTGTAAGGTTTTATGAAAATCAAAGTAGCAATCAAATTGCAAAATTAGCGGAAGCATAATAAAATCATATTTTAAAATTTTTCGCAAACCAATCACCCGGATCATCCTTTTTGCATATTATTAATTAAAACGAAGAACAAGAAATTATGAAATCATACCTTTGTAGAAACGAGCTTCCTCAGGTACGAGTTCACCTCCTACTTCTCCGCGATCTCCTTGAATCTCCGGGTAGATTCCTTCCTTTGATCAATGTAAGCCACCCAAGTGTATGGCCTCTAGAGGTGATCCACCAAGGAAGAAGAATTTTCAAGAAGGGTGTATTGACTCAAACCCTAGTTTTTCCTATCTCTATAGAAAAAGGGGTGTACTCTCCAACTATTAGAATTACGTATATATGATATCTGATATAAGACTCCTCTTATAAAGATATCAGGTAACCCTATTTAATTAAAATAAGGTATTATTTATTTAATTAAACTCTTTTAATTAAATGGGCTCCCTAATCTTATTAGGGATAATTAATTAAACTCATTTAACTAATTTTCCATCCTAATCATATTAGGAATAAATGAGAGTACTTATATTAAATTAATTCCTAAACTCTTTTAGAAATTAAAATAATAATAATTGTAATAATATTAATAAGACTCCTCTTATTAATTTATATTTAATATTTCTAAAATATTAAATAATAAATATTAAGCTATTTAATTTATTCTATCACCATAGATTAAATTAAATATACTTAACATATTATTACGATTATGTCAATAACTTCTTAAATAATTATTATTCTTTTTATGGTGTGACCCTTTAGGTTCTCCATATTAAACCGGTTGTGAATAAATCAATTAGAATAATTCTAATCTTAAATAAATAAATTAAACGATTAATTTATTTAAATAAATAATATTTATTCTACAATAGGGATAAGCCTCCCTAGCGATCAACGACTTTCCAGATAATATAGATTTCAATCGTCCTAATCCAATGAGCAAGCAACGTACGTACCAATCTATCCGGATTCACTAATCCCCTTTTTAGTAATCCATTGATTAGGAACATTTTAGTTTAAGCTATCTAAGAATTTTGATCTCATTAGCATGATCTCATCATGATTCTAAAAGCATTGCTTAAAACTATGGGTTTATCACATATTATTAAAACAGCACCATGTAGATAAAAAAAATATCTTCAATAAATAATTCTTTTATTAATAAATAAATAAGATTGATTACAAAGTATATACTTTATCATCATACATGATTGGCTTGTATGCATACTACTTTCAATCTCCCACTTGCACTAAAGCCAATCGCCGTGGTATCTCATACCCATCTTCTCTAAGTGACGATCAAACTGTTGTTTTGTTAACACTTTAGTAAATGGATCTGCAATATTGTCTTGAGAGTCCACACGCTCCAGGGTGACGTCTCCTCTTTCAATGATCTCTCTGATCAAATGATTTCTATAACACGTGTTTTGATTTCTGATGAGACCTGGGTTCTTTAGCCTGCGCAATAGCTCTAGTGTTGTCACATAATAAAGGCACTGGTCCTGTAATGCTAGGAACCACACCAAGTTTGGTAATGAACTTCTTCATCCAAACAGCTTCCTTTGCAGCTTCACTTGCAGCTATGTACTCTGCCTTTGTCACTGAATCAGCAACTGTTTGCTCCTTGGAACTCTTCCAACTCACTGCGCCACCGTTTAAGGTAAACACATACCCCGAAACGGATTTACTGTCATCTTGGTCCATTTGAAAACTTGAGTCTATGAAGCCCTCTAGTTTAAATTCAGACCCACCGTAGACAAGAAATACATCCTTAGTTCTTCTTAAGTACTTTAGGATATTTTTTACTGCCTTCCAGTGTTCTTCTCCTAGATTCGACTGATATCTACTTGTTACACTAAGTGCATGAGCGACATCTAGTCTAGTACATATCATACCGTACATAACAGATCCTATTGCTGAAGCATAAGGAATCTTACTCATACGGTCTCTCTCCTCAGGTGTCTTTGGGGCCTGTTTCTTGGAGAGATGTATTTCATGGCTCATCGGCATGAGACCTCTTTTGGAATCTTCCATACTAAACCTCTTTAGCATCGAGTCAATGTACGTTCCTTGGGACAAGCCAAGCATCCTTTTAGATCTATCTCTATAGATCTTTATCCCCAAAATATAGGATGCTTCTCCCAAGTCCTTCATAGAGAAGTGTTTAGATAACCAGATTTTAATTGATTGTAGCATAGGAATATCATTCCCTATTAGTAATATATCATCAACATATAATACGAGGAATGAAACATCGCTCCCACTAACCTTCTTGTACACACATGGTTCATCCTCAT
This sequence comes from Panax notoginseng, assembly GCA_016801055.1. Classification (NCBI taxonomy): domain Eukaryota; kingdom Viridiplantae; phylum Streptophyta; class Magnoliopsida; order Apiales; family Araliaceae; genus Panax; species Panax notoginseng. The sequence goes on from CM029014.1 coordinate 90,360,219, forward strand.
TTTTGATAAAATCAAACTCTTTGATTGTCTCATCAAAATGGATGTTCCACCTACGAGAAGCTTGCTTCAATCCATAAATGGATCGTTGTAGCTTATAGACTTGATTTGTTCCAACTTTTAAAACAAATCCCTCTGGCTGTGTCATATACACATCCTCCTCAAGTTTCCCATTAAGGAAGGCCATTTTCACGTCCATCTGCCAGATTTCGTAGTCATGGTAAGCTGCAATCGCAAGCAAAATCCGAATGGACTTGAGCATTGCTACTGGTGAGAAGGTTTCGTCATAGTCAACTCCTTGTCTTTGTTTAAAACCTTTTACGACCAGTCGGGCTTTATAGGTCTCTACCTTGTCATCTGCTCTAGTCTTTCTTCTAAAGACCCATTTACACACAATAGGCTTAATGCCTTCAGGTGGTGAAACCAAATTCCATACTTTGTTCTCATACATGGAGTCCATCTCAGATTTCATGGCTTCTTGCCACTTCTCTGAGTCTTTACTACTCATAGCCTGTTCGTAATTCAATGGATCATCATCATCTATGATGTGTACCTCATTGTCATCTTCTATGACAAGTCCATACCTCTCTGGTATCTTTGGTACTCTTCCAGATTTACGAATAGGGTGTGGTACAGAAGGAATCTCTACTTGGTTAGGTACCTCACTTTGATCTGTAGTGGTTTGTGGTTCTTGAATTTCTTCAAGATCTATTTTCCTCCCACTGACCCCTTCAAGGATAAACTCCTTTTCCAAGAAGGCAGCATGTTTGGCAACAAACACCTTTTGTTCAGTAGGATTGTAGAAATAATATCCTAAACTTTCTTTAGGATATCCCACAAAAGTACACTTATCAGATCTTGTCCCAAGCTTATCGTTCTGAAACCTTTTCACATAAGCTGGACATCCCCAAATCTTATGCTTAAGACTAGGCTTCCTCCCTGTCCACATCTCATATGGAGTCTTAGAGACGGATTTCGAGGGAACCTTATTTAGTAGATATGTAGCCGCTTCTAGGGCATATCCCCAGAATGACACCGGAAGATCGGTAAAACTCATCATGGAACGAACCATGTCCAACAGTGTTCGATTTCTCCTTTCAGATACACCATTCAGCTGTGGCGTCCCTGGTGGAGTCCATTGTGAGATTATACCATTTTCTTTGAGACAATTGAGAAACTCACTGCTTAAGTATTCACCACCTCGATCTGATCGAAGAATTTTAATACTTTTGCCCGTTTGTTTCTCTACTTCACTTCTGAACTCTTTGAACTTTTCAAATGATTCAGATTTGTATTTCATTAAATACACATATCCAAATCTTGAGTGATCGTCAGTGAATGTAATAAAATAAGAATGCCCTCCTCGTGCATTCGTTGTCATAGGCCCACATACATCTGTGTGTACCAGCGCTAACAACTCTGTAACTCTTTCTCCTTTTTCACTAAAAGGAGATTTAGTCATTTTTCCCATGAGACAAGATTCACAAGTTGGATATGATTCATAATTCGATAGCTCTAGGAGCCCATCTTTATCCAACTTGGATAATCTTGTTTCATTAATATGACCAAGTCTACAATGCCACATATAGGTATAATTAACATCATCTCTTTTCCTTTTCTTAGTTTGTTCAATTTGAAGTATATTTTCATGCAAGTCAAGATTGTAAAGTCCATTTTGTAAATTACCAAGACCATATAAAATATTATTATTATAAATAGAACAACTATTGTTCTTTATTATAATGTCAAAACCATCCATATCCAATACAGATATTGAAATAATATTTCTAATAAGTGACGGAACAAAATAACAATTATTTAAACTAATGGATTTGCACGTAGGCAGTGCTAAACATTAAGTCCCTACAGCTAATGCAGCAACCTTTGCTCCATTTCCCACTCGTAGGATGACCTCGTCCTTGCTCAGCTTTCTACTTCTGACCAGTCCCTGCATATTATTACATATGTGAGAACCACAGCCGGTATCCAATACCCAAGTAGAAGATTGACTTTCAAAAAAATTAATTTCAATCATAAACATACCGTGATTAGGATTCGAAGCTTCTCCAAGCTTCTTCTGCTTTTTTTCCGCAAGATAATCCTTGCAATTCCTCTTCCAGTGACCCAGCTTGTTGCAATGGAAGCAAATTCCTTTGCTAGCTGGATCAGGTTTCTTTTGATCCTTCACTTTCGCCTTTCCCTTAGCCTTCTTGGATTTCTTCTTTTCAGAAGATACCTTGGGCCTCTTCCTTTTCTTGGAAGAATCATTCACCAGTAAGACATGGTTTTTCTTGGATGGGAAGTGACCTTCAGCAGTTTTTAACATGTTAAGTAATTCAGGTAAGCTGACGTCCAACTTATTCATGTGAAAATTCACAACAAATTGTGAGAAGGTGTCAAGGAGTGACTGCAAGATCAAATCTTGACTCAACTCCCCATCCATGACGAACCCAAGCTGTCCAAGACGTTCAATCAGATTGATAATCTTTAAGACATGAGTCTCAACGGTAGTGCCTTCGGTCATCCGAGATCGGAAGAGCTCCTTAGATATTTCATATCTACCAGTCCTACTATGCTCACCATATAACTCTTGCAGGTGCAGCAGTATAGTAGGAGCATCCATGTTTTCATGCTGATGCTGAAGCTCGTTACTCATGGATGCAAGCATGATGCATTGAGCCACAGATGCATCATCTTGCCACTGTTTAAAAGTAGCAATCTCTTCCTCAGAGGCTGTCTCTGCAACTTTTGCAGGTACGGGCGAATTTAGGACATAAGAAAATTTTTCATTAGTGAGAACAATTCTCAGATTCCTTAACCAGTCCGTGTAATTCGGTTCTGTCAGTTTGTTAACATCAAGTATGCTACGCAGTGAAATTAGTGAATGTGACATTTTCAAAATTTTGCATGTAAAAAGACAATATTTTAGCAAACATTCATTTAATTAATTACCAAAATAAATTAGGTCTTATTTTATATTGGTATCTCCCAATATTTTCTTCAAACTATATTACCCTCATGAATATAGTTCGACAATATCTAATTAAAGATTTGCTAGTGAGAATAAGGATCTCATTTCAAATGTATATAGCCTTGTGTGTGCACAACAAACTATATATAAATAAATAGGTAGACAACTCTTGTCAATTACATCATCATGTAACTCCTTATATTTTGTCTCTTAAATCATAATGGTCAAGTGTGTGCACATCCGAACTAAAATGATTTAAGTTAAGTCATACCCAGTATTTCCATATAAGTGAAGAGAAAACTACAGCCCTTGTGTGTGCACAATAAAACGGTAATGTTCAATTCCTTATAAACATCAAATGTAATAAAAATAACATCTCAAATATTTAATACTCACCTTGTGTGTGCACAACAAACTCATATTAAATATTCAATGCTCTATTGTTTTTATCATGCTAGAAGGCGACGTTCGATATTCCAAATATCTTTGAACGTTACAACTTAATATAATTTCATTGAGGAATTTGTTATTATTAGTCTCATCTTGTTTAGCGTGCATGCAAATATATATATAAAATACGCGTCATATTATTAAACATGCGAAGCATGTTTGCATTATATATAATACTAGCATGCACATATAGAATACTATATTCTACCCGGATTGATTATGGACTTTTATTCTAGTTTGGTTCACTAGAACCACCAAGTGAACCAAAAGGTCAAACCCTAGGGTGCAAGAATAAACATTTAAGTATAACTATTACATTTAAACCCGGGCTCCATTACAAATGGGTCTTCGAGCGCTCCTTTCTCTTTGATCTCCAGTTTTTCAAAAAATTCTAACTAATCCTATTACATTAAACTATTTAATTTAAATAGAAATCATGATCAGCAGTCAAGGGGAAGTACATAGGAGAGAGATGGAATTTACATCAAGAAGGAAATCAGAAAAGACGACGTACGCAGACCCCATTTAATAAAACCCATTTGTAAGACCCCAATTTTTATGAAATAAAAGTATTCAATTTTTCTATTTAGTAAATGGTTAAATTGATAAAAAGTTAAAGTTAAGGGTGATATATGAATATTTTTCAAAATCAGCAAGTGGTTATAAAATATTCATTTTGTCGGGAAATATTCGTTTGGTCGTGGAATATTCTTTCTGTCGGAGAATATTCGTACGACGGCAGAGCTATTTGTGGGCCCCATAACGGAAAGCGATTGGATGAAGATAACGACAAAAATTAGGTTTTTATAATTAACGGCGTAGTTGTTACCGTTAACACTGTTAGAATACCCCGTGGTTAAAATACAGTAATACGCGTTATTGCACAGTAGTATATGTTATTGCACAGTATTTTTGAATTATTGATTCTTACGAAGAAGGCACTACTGAATAATTGTTACAGTAGTTACTATTCAATATTTTATTTTATTGATTCAATAATTGCTATGTTGAAATTTTATATTATTGTTGTTCAATAATTGTCGCTGCACAGTATTTCCCATTATCAGATCAATAATTCATATTATTTGAATAATATTATTAGATAACATTATTGGCAATGTCTAGAAAGTTCTGTCTAAGGAGAGGTTTGATCACCTAATTGCGCGCCAGTAAGGAAAAATTCTTATTGGAAAGCCTCCTCTTTCCTGGGAACGGCCTGGTTGTCATAAATGTGATTCTGTAATATTAATTGTGAATAATTAATTATTGATTCATATGATAAGGAAATATTTATTTTATGTGAATATAAATATTGGATATATTTTGTGGTTAAAAATGAAGGAGTTAATGTTGAGGTGTTTTATCAGTATTTTTGTCGGAATTGAGGTATTAAAAATCAATTAGGATTTTTGAGATATTTTACGGGGGTTATAATTTTTAATCCGACCGTTGGATCGTGATAATTTTTGGATATGTTATACATATATAAGTTGAGTATATGTCCATAAATTTTGAACCGTTAAAAATGAACGTATGATTTGTTATGAATTTTACGAGATGACTGGTTCAGAAATTGTTGAATTTTCGGAGTTAATTATTTTGGTGGAAAATTCTAGAATTGGTGGGCCCCACTCTTGGTTGGTGAAGAAATGTGCTGAGATTTTTATTCAAATGTGGTGGGTGGGAATAGTAGCAGGTAAAGCCATCAGGTTGCAGACTAAGTCTGATTCGGCGTGCTAACATTTTCCTATAAATAGAGGGCTAAGTTAGAATTGAAAATCAAACCAGAAACATAAGCTTTTTCTCTTTCTCTCTCTATATTATGAAGCATATTTTGTGAGTATTTAGATACTTTGAGAGTTGCTATTCAGTGCAATTTTCCTTCGACTTTGCATTCCAGTCAGAAATACTGCACTTTTGAGTTAAGGGATGGTAAGGGATTTTAAGGGTTATTATGTTTTTCAGTTCGTAATTCTTCTGACCTTCAAAAAATTCTGGAAAAATTTGAAATGATATTTTGATGAGTTTTATTGATTGTGTCCAAAAATGGTGATTTTTGGATGTGTAGATTAAGAGTTATAAATTTTATGAGAAAAAGACTATTTTAAAAGTAACCGCTTATAACTCCTTGTGGTTAACTCCAAAATTGATAAAATTTTTATTAGGAGTACATGAATATGATAGAAGCATACTCTGTAAATTTCAAAATTTTTAGATAAAAGTACAATTTTTGATAAATGTCTAAATATTCGGCGGTTTTGGCCATATGAAAAATAGTAAATGATTTTTAAAAATTTTGAGAAAAATATATGTTCAATATGGGATAATATTCTGTTAAATCCCGGAAAAGAAATATTTTTAGAACTGATTTGGTATTTTTCATGAAAATGGACTAGTTATGAGTAAATAAATTAAATATGTTATGTGAAGTAAGAAAATTGAAAAATAGGATTTTATGGCTTGAGAATCCTATATGAGGTATATGCAGATTTTTGATGAGGGTTTTTGGTTATTGGTGATGAAATCTTATGAGTTTGACATTTTAGGATGATTAAATGCATTATTTAGTAAATTGTAAACAATTAAAATAAATTGTTTATAAGCTTAAGAAATATTATTCTTTCAATATCATTATACCGAAATATTGGTATGGATTTTATTGTGAAATTTCTACCTTTTTCATGTCGAGTTACTATTCACGAGTTACTATTCATGAGTTACTATTCACGAGTTACTATTCACGATAAAATTGGTTTCTTTTTCTGACCAAATTATAGTTGATTTATGAATATTACTCTTGAGATTAAAACTATATGTTGATCATATTATTTTTATTATCATATATAATATTTTTATAACCCTAATGCTGATATTTCTCTTTGACTTGAGTGTAAAGATGGGTAAATTTTTGGTATGATCATGACTATGGGTTCTCTTTGGCCAGTAGTGTAAAGTTGAATTGTTGACTGGTATGATCGTGACCATTGAATTTATAATTGAATATCTTTAGCTTAAGTGCAAAGGTGAATTGATCAACATGGTTATAATTATTGTTTATATAAATTCTGAAATGATTATATATTTCTTTGAGATAATAATATATTTGGCTTGTAGTGCAAATATGAACTGTTGATGAATATATTTGGCCTGTAGTGTAAATATGAACTGTTGAGGAATATCTTTGTCCTGTAGTGCAAAGATGAATTGTTGATGAATATCTTTGGCCCGTAGTGCAAAGATGACCTGTTGTTGAATATCTTTGGCCTGTAGTGCAAAGATGGTCTATTGATGAATATCTTTGGTCGTAGTGCAAAGATGAAATTATTAGTAGGATTATAAACAAGAACTGTGATTTGGTATAACCATGATCTTTGATGTTTCAGGTAAAAACATGTAATAAAAATTATCTTCGTCCTGGATGCGAAGAGGAATTTAGAATTACAATTATGATTATGAGTTATTCATATAATTGTGAAAAGAAACTGTTGATTAATGTTACAGGGATAAAACATTATTAATGGATTTTTAACATGGAGAAGATAATAGATTTTATGGTCTATTTGACTCTTCTAATGGATTGCTCGTTCCGCTACAACTATGGTTGAAATTTTTTATCATCTACCATATGTTCTAAATCTCAGATTTATTACTAATGAAGGCTATTGATAATTTAATTATCTTTAGTCATGATATTCTTTACTGGGCTAGTTGTGCTCACCCTTTTGCTTCATAATTCCTTTCAGGTAATAAGAGTGTAGCTGGGTCGAGCGAGGGTAACGAAAAAATAGAACGGTGGTCTCTAGCTGTGGAGGTTCTCCCTAAGCAGTATAGAAAAGTGTTGTATACATCATTTAGTAGTTATATTTGGTGAATCAAATAGGGTGAGGCGAACCCAACGTTGGAAGAGTGTTTTGCCACTATCATACAAGATGTCTAATGATACACAACCTCGTGTCATCATAAGACAGGGTTGTGCTCATCCACTTGCTGAATATATCTACAAGCACTACCTATATAATCTTGGTGTTTGTTTGAAGTATAATTCACGATTAAAGACAGTGGAGATAATGATAAGTCAAGAGAAGACTCACCATTGGGAAGAATATGATAGTAATCTTCTCGTTTTTCTTTGGGGTCTATTGGGTCAACCAAGGATAACTCTGTGGTCATATGATATCTATCATAACTTAGACGCATGGCCTCCCATGTACAAGGGTTTCCTTGAGCATTTCCTAAATATTCTAATTTCTAAAACAGTTTTTGACTATATCTTTATGCAAGGTGTCATTGTGAGGTGCTGTCCACGGTTAGGACATGAGTCACATTTGGTATATATTTGTATCCAAACTCACAGCATATGTGTTGTTGTATTTTACACGACAATTATTGTAATAAAGTTGTAGTTGTTTTCTGTACCATATATTTGGCGACTCGGAATAGGTTGGATGGAATGGACCTATTTTGGGGTTGTCACACCATTCATTCAATCATCCAACTAAAATAAATCCAATCACATTGGTCAATAGTCCATAATCAATTCCATTTATTATCATACATATCATCATATGTATCAATAAATAAAATTATTCCATATATATATGAATATCATTTAATGGGTATTTTTAAATTGCATGAAATCTAATTTCAAAATTAAAATAAACTATTTATTTTAATTATAAAATTATTACGTTAATCTTATTTATATATATATATATATATATATATATATATATATATAATAATAATAATAATAATAATAACTTGATACATGGTTAACGTGATACCATCCTTGAAAACATTTCTTGGACATGCAGGTGCTATGGTATACATATATAAATATAAATATATTATATATCATATACATATACTAACCACGTGGAACAATGTATCAGGCAACATTATAAAGACATATCACCCAAATATTCGTGCAATAAGATTAAAAAAAAATGGACAAGCCGTGAATCAGCAGATCATCCTTTATGCATATTATTAATTAAAACGAAGAACAAGAAATTATGAAATCATACCCTTGTAGAAACGAGCTTCCTCAGGTACGAGTTCACCTCCTACTTCTCCGCGATCTCCTTGAATCTCCGGGTAGATTCCTTCCTTTGATCAATGTAAGCCACCCAAGTGTATGACCTCTAGAGGTGATCCACCAAGGAAGAAGAATTTTCAAGAAGAATATTATATTGACTCAAACCCTAGTTTTTCCTATCTCTATAGAAAAAGGGGCGTACTCTCCAACTATTGGAATTACGTATATATGATATCTGATATAAGACTCCTCTTACAAAGATATCAGGTAACCCTATTTAATTAAAATAAGGAATTATTTATTTAATTAAATACTTTTAATTAAATGGGCTCCCTAATTTTATTAGGGATAATTAATTAAACTTCTTTAACTAATTTTTCCTCATAATCATATTAGGAAGAAATGAGAGTACTTATATTAAATTAATTCTTAAACTCTTTTAGAAATTAAAATAATAATAATTGTAATAATATTAATAAGACTCCTCTTATTAATTTATATTTAATATTTCTAAAATATTAAATAATAAATATTAAGCTATTTAATTTATTATATCACCATAGATTAAATTAAATATACTTAACATATTATTACGATTATGCCATTAACTTCTTAAATAATTATTATTCCTTTTATGGTGTGACCCTTTAGGTTCTCCATATTAAACCGGTTGTGAATAAATCAATTAGAACAATTCTAATCTTATTTAAATAAATAAATTAAACGATTAATTTATTTAAATAAATAATATTTATTCTACAATAGGGATAAACCTCCCTAGCGATCAATGACTTTTCAGATAATATAGATTTCAACATTAATCATAAAAGAACCTTTGAGTTAATAGTTACTGTACAATTCAATCCTTCCACCATACAATGTTCCAATTAAATATAAGACATGAAATTACTGTCAAGTCTTATTTTATTTAATTATATGTACTCCGATTCTTAAAGGCACAACTCCTAATGAATGCAAATTAGAAACTACTTTCTAATTTTATTCTGCCTTGGCCAAGGATTCCTGGGTTGTCATTTATCGAATCATATAGGACATTTCTCTTATTTTACTAGAAGTGGTAGATTCTTTATTGATCATTCATTATCTTCATATATAATTTATTACATCCAAGCATACCCTTTGATATACTCTAAGAGTCTTAAGGAATAAGTCAAAGTGTAATTCATTATATATAATATACTATGATGATCTCAAGTCTAAGGATCATTTGTACTACTATCATTGCAGGAATTCCTATTGACAGGCAAGTAAAACTCCATTAGGTATTCCTTAGCGAGTCACGTTCAGTGAACTTATTCTCTAATAAGCACTTACATACTTTCTATAGTGTCTCCACATAAATGATCATGAGATCAATCGTCCTCATCCAATGAGCAAGCAACGTATGTACCAATCTATCCGGATTCACTAATCCCCTTTTCAGTAATCCATTGATTGGGAACATTTTAGTTTAAGCTATCTAAGAATTTAGATCTCATTAGCATCATCTCATCATGATTCTAAAAGCATTGCTTAAAACTATGGGTTTATCACATATTATTAAAATAACACCATGTAGATAAAAAAAATACCTTCAATAAATAATTCTTTTATTAATAAATAAATAAGATTGATTACAAAGTATATGCTTTATCATCATACATGATTGGCTTCTATGCATACTACTTTCAGAACGTCCTCAGGGTTGTCTCTTATATATGCCTGTCCTCCCGGGGTAATCTCTGGGTTTAGGACTGAGTGCCTCAGGGCTATCACCGAATGTTGAAGCTGATCGCAGGGGTTTGAAACAAGCATTTCCGATGTTATCTCTGGAACTGCAACTGTATTCCTCGGAGCTGTCTCCTAGGTTGGGTCTAAAGCTCCAGGGGTTATCTCCGAGATGACAAACTTCTCTGGTGTTATCTCCGGAACTGGAACTGTATTCCTCGGGGTTGTCTCTGAGGTTGAAACTGAAGATCCCGGGGTTGTCTCCGGGACTACAATTGTATATCTCAGGGTTGTCTCCGAGATGTAAAACTGAGTATTCCGTGGTTATCTCCAGGACTGTGTTGATTTGACTTCGAGGGTTATCTCTAGAAAATGATTTTGCCCTCCTGTAAGGTTCGTAACAGGAATGCAAAATTTCGAGTGTCTACAAGAGGTGGTACCCCAATGGGATGGTAGTGAGTGTTGCTCACCTCCAAGGCATAGAAGTTGATAGGCTCAACTTCTGAATTGAAACTGATGAGTGGGATGTCACCTTATTCAGAACATTCTGGCTCAGCATTAATAGTGACTAGGTTATTGTTAATGATGTATTTAAGCTGCTGATAAAGGGTCGACGGGACGGCTCCAACCATATGAATCCACGCTCTTCCCAAGAGCAGGTTGTATCTTGTAGCTATTTTGAGCACATGAAAGGATACGCATAATGTATGTGGACCAATCTTCACAAGTAGTTCAATCTCCCCGACAGCATTTCGTCGGGATCCGTAGAAAGCTTTGATAATTGTACGGCTTCTTCGGACTCTGTTGAGATTGATATTCATCTTCTCCAAGGTGGCATAAGGGCAGATATTCAAGGAGGACCCTCCATCTATCAATACTCCTGCGATCACGTATTCGGAGGACATAATCGCTATGTGTAACGACTTACAATGACCAGTCCCTTCGGGCGGTATGTCATCATCAATGAAAGATATAACATTGTTGTTAAGAATGTGATCAGCCAGGTGATAGAACTTTTCGACATCCACTGACTTTGGTAAATGAGCTTCTTCTAAAACTCTCAGTAATACCTTCAAGTGATCCTCTGAGGAGAATACCAAATCCAATATAAAAACCTGTTGTGGAGCTTCTTTCAAGCTTAAAACTACCTTGGCTTCATTATGTCCCATAGTACGGACGAATTGTTCAATCTTCTCCATGGGAACTTTTCCCTTTGATTTGATGGTGGGCTTCATCACCCATTGGGGAAGATACAATGGATTCTCTTTCGACACTGCAGCAGTTGTGTGGAATGTGGATCCTTTAACCTTTCCATAATTCCATGGAACTTTTTGTAGGCTGACAACAGGATATTGTGGTCTGAATGGTAAGATGATTGGCTCTGGCGCAACCACTTTCAAAGGAATTTCAATACCCTTGAGCTGAATAGGTTGAGTTATATGTGAGGGGGTAGCTGAATCTTTATCAGAAGATATAGCCGCTATGACCTCCTTCCACTTTGTAGGAAATGCGTCCCCACTCTCCAGTAATACAGCGTCGTTGTCTGTCATCTGTAGGACATCGTTGTCAATTAAATTCTAAATATGATGGTGGAGTGCCCAGCATTCTTCAGTGTTGTGACTGCGAGAGTGGGAGTGATATTGGCACACTCCATTGAAATCAAACTGTCTTGAACGCGGGCTGATTGGAGGTAACAGAGCTATGATTCTTCCTTCATTGATCAGCATCTGAAATATCTCTTCCATCGGTTGGCCTGGGTATGTAAATACCCTTTTGTTGGCTAAGTCCCGACGGGCTTTGGCATTTGCTCTTTTTACAATTTTATCCTCCAGTGTTTCATTTTATAGAGTACGCGGTGGAGTGTTTGTAATAAGAGGAACGAGGCTAGCATGCTCCTGACTGAATAATTGACGTGTGACTTGGTGCTGATGGACCACCAGTTCTCCAAATTGATTAACTTGCTCGCGTAGAGCTTTCAATTTTCGTTCCATCATAAACTGGAATTGTGCATAATCCCACTTGTCAACACTATCCTTGCTGGTTTAGGAAGATCCAACAATGGAATGGGACGTATGTCCACTACTCCAATTAATCATGTTAACCTCCTCATCTTTGTGTTGAGGAAGAGGGTTGTCTTTCACATGGGGTTGGTCGGGTTTAGTCACCACGATCTCACCATTGTCGATTAAATCCTGGATCTTGTGCTTCAAGGCCAAGCAATCCTGAGTATGTGATGTCCCCAAATTCGGGTACTTTTTACTTAAGATCTGGTACATTATTTCTATAACTATTGCGGAAGATATAAAAATAAATTGTTTATACAATAAACTTTTACACATCATTCCCAATGTCTACAATCTTAACTAAAGACATACCTTTAATATCTAAAAAGGTTTACAATACTATTTTTGTCAAAAAATTTAATAGATCTAACTGCACCATAATTTAATCTTGCACTTTGCCTTTGCTTCCGTCTTTACTCAAGCTTTCAAATTAATCTAAAAATTTTTATCATGATATAGCAAGGGTGAGCATCAAATTTGCCTAGCAAGTTAAATTTATTTGAGGATATATCATGATTGAAAGAATATGAATAAAAGGCTAGCTACGTTCAACAATATAATTGTGAACTAGCATGAATCAAATTTCATAGCTGAATGATTAGGACGATATGAATAAATATCAATAATGAATATGAATAATTCAACTGGAGCAGATGGTAATGAAGGTGATCAACCTTTCATACCTGATGAACATATGCATCAAGCATTAAGTGCGAATCAATAATCTGTATAGATGTGAATAATCAACAATAATTATTCACTAACATGCTTTAAAAATACAACTCAAGGTTGAGTTAGGAAACTTGCCTGTACCGTTGATTACCGCTAAGCAATCTAATTTAATCTCAGATGAAAGACCTATCAATTATAAGATTGATCTTTTAATTAGTATAACATACCTGGTATCTCTTAATACTATTTCTTTATCCATAAATTATCTAACCCTTAATCAAATATTAGATAAGATCTTAACACATAAGTATTATTATCATCCTTTGATAATTCTTTAATCACTATATCCATTATGATTTAACACTCGCTTTTTCATTTCATAAGTTATTTTTTAACATCTAATAACTCAAATACTAATCCGGCAACCTGGATTCTAAATCTATCAACTAAATTGGCCATCCAATAGACTAGATTCCAAATCTAGCAACTTGGATTCAATAGATTTCTAATTCAGCAAACCAAACTGCAATCCAGCAAACTGAATTCCAAATCCAATAACTAGATTGCAATCCAGCAAGCTGGATTCAACATATATTCAATTCAGTAAATTTCTTTTCAATCCAGCAAGCTGGATTCATCAGATTTTTCAATCCAGCAAGCTGGATTCCATATCTTTTTCATGAAAATACTAAATCAGCTTATTATTTTTCTATCCTTTGTCCAAACACATATACATATATTTAATACACAAAAACTATTTTTTTTCATAATTTTCCAACTTCCTTTGGTATTTTTCAAAAATCATTTTTAGTGCGTAACTTAAGAAATTAGCCCTATCATGCTCATCTCCAAAAATTCCCATCTTTTGACACAATCTTATACGTGTTAACATGACACTCCAGTTTAAATTTCGTGGCCATCGGAGTTATAGAACTCCGGTTATAGCGATTTTTGTCCGAAAATCACAAAAATTGAAATGGCATAACTTGGTCGTTTTAAGTCGGAATGATCTCATTTTTTGACAAGAGGTACTTAATACCATATATTTTCATGTCCCAAAAGGCCAGAATTTATCTCATAAATTAAGTGGCCGAAACAGCCCGCACAAAATCTTGGACAGTAGCTATTTGCCATTTTGTAGTTTTTTGTGCTTTGTTAAAAATATTCCATATGGAAATCTACAACTCCTTTTTTAGTGAATCCACTTGGAGATGTTAGAAAACTTATAGATCTAACTCTAGGACTTGACCACATTCAAAAATTCGAAATATATTAGGAGATATGGTCGTTTGAATTTCATACTTCGTTTTCACAAAAATCTAATTTTTAACTCTTGGTGAGTTCTAAGAAAACTTCTATGTTTTCACATAATAACCAACATAACTCATCATAACACTTACTAATACTTCATATACCCATGATTATATCATAATACATTATCTATTCCATCAAATAATCATCAAACACAAGATTAAAATCCATCAAAGCTAAGAAAATTAGGATTTTCCACATTTGGAAAAACCTAGTTTCCACTTCCTACTTTAGATCTAACTTTTAACACACAAGATGGATAGATCCACACATAACACACTCTAGATCATGTAGATCTAAGATTTTTGAGTTTAGAAACCTTAGTCTTTATTCCATCAAAATAACTTAAATAAAAGTATAACTTAAGATTGGTTTTATACCTTTGATTTCATGACATAACTTTTTCTTTTAAGCTATGTGATGGATCTTGGATGGCATGGAAGACCAAAACTCTCTTCCTTCTTTCTTCCTCTTAACCGAACTCTCTCACTCTCTCTCTTGGTTTTCTTTTTGGTTAGAAAATAAGAGATGAAAGAAATAATTAGATATTTGTTTGTTGGGGATTATTGTATAGATATATTTTGTATATCTATATATTATCTCCCAATACATCACCCATTCACTCTCTCTTTCTTACCCATTTCTAAGATTGCTTGGAAGTATTGCCAAAGTATTGGCTAAATTAAATGTTGCCACCTTGCTTGGAGTTGGTAGGAGTTGGTATTTATCTTTTGTAAATGTGGCTTAAATGATGACAAGCATGACTCATTTTCTCTTCTTCTTGTATTCGACCATGCAGCCCAAATTCTTCCAAAGTCTTACTTTGATTTTATTGCTTTATTTAGCATACTTAATGTCTAAAATCCCCTCCCCCTCATTTGGGCTAAACTTGGGCTTCTAAATTAATTTGATTGGGCCTACACTTGGGCCACCATATTTAATCTCTTTAGACTTTTAATTTAATTTCTTTGGGCCATAACAAAATATCATATTTCTAACACTCTTAATATTATCATTCTCTAATTATTTAATTAGGGTTTTCATTTCCTCAATTATGACATAAATCCTTACTCTTGCACATTTATTTTCTTAATCCAATTAGACTTACTATAATTAGATTATAAAATTAATTAATTGAGATATATAAATTAAATCTCTTAGAATTTGTATATATTTTATATACTAACATTCTCTCCTATTATAACCTCTTAGGTTATTTAATTATCACACCTAATATATATATTAGATTATATAACTTAATTCTTAATTCACTTTTGCATACAAAAAAAATGTATACACATTATATAATGTATACGTATCTAATCACACACATAATTCATATAATCATAACATATTTCACTTCTAACTCTAATTTTGACTTTTCTCCATAAAAAGTCAATTGTTAACTTTGACCAAAAAGTCAACTCTTACACATTTTGTGTTTATTGTCCTTTCTAACTAAACTTGACGTTTCGGACACAACCGAGCAGTCCGTGCTTCAAAATTATATCTCTAACTCAAAATTTTGAGTTTTAAATTACTCCATTCTTATTGCTAATCGTATTAACTAACGACTTTATTTTTATTCAAATTCTTATTTACTAGTCAAGGCCAACGTTCAAGCTATGTTAATTACTAACATAGTTTTATCTTGATCCTTATATCATTAACTTAATTCATCATTCCTCAAATTCTCATCTAGGTTTTATTCTTTACCCTTTATTCTAATTATTCAAGATTTTATAAATTTTCAAGTTATCACATTCACCCCTTCTAAAAATTTAGTCCTTAAAATTTAGTCTACTAATCAGCACTCCTTTTATTTATCAAAACTAGGTTTTCAAATTAACCTTTACTTGATTTCATGCTCAATTTAATGAGTACATCTTACTTCCTACTATGAGGAGCTCTACTACTATCACATTCGTCCATGACTTCAGTCTAAGGAGTTAAAACTTTTCAAATCATGCTGAGGGGTCATATAGACCATGAACACGTAGTTTTAACGATATTTATATCGCAAAACAGAAAATTACTAGGTATATTTACAATCACAAAGAACGTAAACTACCGTTGCTAGTACTTTAGGTGATTAGCCTATCGTATGCGTACGTAATACATAACGTATCAATCATGTCTAGCGAATATTTACGCTACTAGATTGGATTATTTTATCCAAACAACATAGTTCACCTCAGTCTTATCATAGAATTTCACACCAAAACAATTCGGTTCGGGAAAATTTTCAAAGATACTTTGAATTTTCATAAACATTTGTCTAGCTGAATCAAATAGCTTAGACACATATCAAATAATTTGAATTTCAATCGAAACATTGCTAGCAACATTTAGTTGGCAATAATTTACCTTTAAAATTCCTAAACATCATTTTATGACGTCATGATACTGCATTGTATTAACAGTCCGTTTGAGGATTTTATCATTTTGTGACTTTGTCATACTACATCATTCCATAGTGGGCTGACGATCCTTAAATCGCATTCAACACTAAGTAATATTGCATTGATGACTCCATCATTTTTATCATTCTACATCAGGTTCCATGATACATTGATGATATAAAAATACATTTTGATAATTTAAATCATTTTCGTCTAGTCGAATCAATTAGCATAGACTCTTCTTTAAACCATTCAAAAACCTTTCAAAATCATCTTTGGTGTCATCATGCCATAGAAGGTAATGATGTGTTAGTGGCTCGAAGTCCACACCTACACACTTCTCCCCGTGCGTTGAGGATAATAAAAATTCATTTTATTTCAAAAGGCACATCAGTGCGAATTTAGCTTGATGTCAAAAACTTTGAAGTCTAGCATATCTAGAAGATTTGGATTACCTATGCTTCCACCATTAACTTCACTTTCTCTACTGATCCATTACTTAATAAGTCTATCTATTTATATCATCTTTAATGCTTCATTCACCACTTTCCTATACCCAGTTCATCAAACTTACCACACATTATGAGTTCAGTAACTTGCCACAATCATATGGGTTTAAGAACTTATCCTAGTCAGACCATAGGCGTCCATTCGCTGAGGGGTTCAAAACATATCATATGATTATGAGTCATGAACTTACCATAAGTATGAGTTTTAAGAACTCGTACTTAACCTTATATTCTCTAACTATACCCTACCTATCTGTTATACACCTGAGAAAAGAATCACCTTCTCAATAGATATATAGCAAATAGCGCGACACAGATATTTGAATGATTATCAGTACTAAAAATAAAGTGGTTGTCAAACCAAACTCGACCACTAATCAGTATAGGAAGCTAAGCATATAATTCCCCGCCCATACAAAGAATTCGTCAACTTAACCATTATATCGACCAGGAAGCTAAGTGATTCTAAACCAAGTACAAATTCTCCGCCCATACAAGGAATCATACAACTCAGCTGCTGACATGAGTCCTCAATTGAAATCCTACACAATTCTAACTTTCTCTTTCTTAATACAAATTTTCTTTAATCCATATCTTAACATTTACCTCTCTTTTTTGAGTTTGCATTGTACCATTTCATAGTACATTCTCTTTATAGCGTCAGGCTATATCATTCCAATCACTTAACAAATTATATGTTATTCAACGATTTATTCTGATCACGTCGTGATCCTATTTCGTAATCATGTCTCCTTATGCTTACGATCATTTTATTTTACGATCTTCTTATTCTTCTCTTTAACCATATTATATTATGATTTTATTTACACTTTTCATCTTATAGACATCGTCTATTTATTTTCACTTTTCATTTTTATTACTAGAGTCAGGTAACTCTAGATTCTTATCTTTATAGCTTTTCAAGATCCTTCTTTGAATCTTATTTACTAAAAAATGAATTTTCCAAATTCATCTCGTAACAAATTAAACTCTATTTGAGTTTATTTCTTATCCTCATCTCTGCGGTTATAGCCTAAGGTACACTTACCTAAGGTTTATAACCTACAGCTTTAATACCAATTGTGACGTCCCCAAATCCGGGTACTTTTTACCTAAGATCTGGTACATCAATTCTATAACTATTGCGGAAGATATAAACATAAATTGTTTATACAATAAACTTTTACACATCATTTCCAAGGTCTACAACCTTAACTAAAAACATACCTTTAATATCTAAAAAGGTTTACAATACTATTTTCGTCAGAAAATTTAATAGATCTAACTGTACCATAATTTAATCTTGCATTTTGCCTTTGCTTCCGTCTTTACTCGAGCTTTCAACTTAATCTAAAATTTTTTATCATGATATAGCAAGGGTGAGCATCAAATTTTCCCAGCAAGTTAAATTTATTTGAGGATATATCTTGATTGAAAGAATATGAATAAAATGCTAGCTACGTTCAACAATATAATTGTGAACTAGCAGGAATCAAATTGCATAACTGAATGATCAGGACGATATAAATAAATGTCAATAATGAATATGAATAATTCAACTGGAGCAGATGGTAATGAAGGTAATCAGCCTTTCATGCCTGATGAACATATGCAACATGCACTAAGTGCGAATCAATAATCAGTATAGATGTGAATAATCAACAATAATTATTTACTAACATGCTTTGAAAATACAACTCAAGGTTGAGTTAGAAAACTTGAATGTACCGTTGATTACCGCTAAGCAATCTAATTTAATCTCTGATGAAAGACCTATCAATTATAAGATTGATCTTTTAATTAGTATAACATACCTGGTATCTCTTAATACTATTTCTTTATCCATAAATTATCTAACACTTAATCAAATATTAGATAACATCTTAACACATAAGTATTATTATCATCATTTGATAATTCTTTAATCACTATATCCATTATGATTTAACACTCGCTTTTTCATTTCATAAGTTATTTTTTAACATCTAATAAGTCAAATAATAATCCGGCAACTAGGATTCTAAATCTAGCAACTAAATTACCAATCCAGCAGACTGGATTCCAAATTCAGCAACCTGGATTCAACAGATTTCTAATTCAGCAAGCCAAACTGTAATCTAGCAAATTAGATTCCAAATCCAATAATTTGATTGTAATCCAGCAAGCTGGATTCAACATATATTCAATTCAGTAAACTTCTTTTCAATCCAGGAAGCTGGATTCATCAGATTTTTCAATTCAACAAACTGGATTCCATATCCACTTCACGAAAATACCAAATTAGCTTATTATATTTCTATCCTTTGTCCAAACACATATACATATATTTCATATACAAAAAGTATTTTTCCATAATTTTCTAACTTCCTTTGGTATTTTTCAAAAATTATTTTTAGTGCGTAACTTAAGAAATTAGCCATATCATGCTCAACTCCAAAAATTTCCATCTTTTAACACAATCTTATACGTGTTAACGTGACACTCCAGTTTAAATTTTGTGGCCATCGGAGTTATAGAACTCCGGTTATAGCAATTTTTGTCCGAAAATCACAAAAATTGAAACGACATAACTTGGTCGTTTTAAGTCGGAATGAGCTCATTTTTGGACAAGAGGTACTTAATACCATATATTTTCATGTCCCAAAAGGCCAGAATTTGTCTCATAAATTAAGTAGACGAAATAGCCCGTAGAAAATCTTGGATAGTAGCTATTTGCCATTTTGCAGTTTTTCTTGCTTTGTTAAAAATATTCCACACGGAAATCTACAACTCCTTTTTCAGTGATTCCACTTGGAGATGTTAGAAAACTTATAGATCTAACTCTAGGACTTGACCACATTCAAAAATTCGAAATATATTAGGAGATATGGTCGTTTGAATTTCGTACTTCATTTTCACAAAAATCTGATTTTTAACTCTTGCTGAGTTCTAAGAAAACTTCTATGTTTTCACATAATAACCAATATAACTCATCATAACACTTACTAATATTTCATATACCCATGATTATATCATAATACATTATCTATTCGATCAAATAATCATCAAACACAAGATTAAACTCCATCAAGGCTAAGGAAATTAGGATTTTCTACATTTAGAAAAACCTAGTTTCCACTTCCTACTTTAGATCTAACTTTTAACACATAAGATGGATAGATCCACACTGGGAGCTGTCGTTTACACTCCAAAATTAACCTCACTTTCACTTTACAAATTTAAATAATTAGCACAGTAGTAAGCAAGGATCGATCCCACAGAGAGTGATTTATTTTATATTTATCCTATGGTTTGTAATGAAAAGGGGATTTTTAATTAATTAACTAAATTAACAAGAATAAAGTAATAAGAATAAACAATGAATAAAATTCTTCAGTTCTTTAGTTCAGTATCACCTTTTTACAATAATAGATTAATCAAGTGTAACATTATTTACCCTTCAATGAAACTAATAGCCCTAGGTAACAACAAGCTCTGCTACCCGAAACTCCCCTTAGATTGTCACTCAATGAATCAAGCTCTTCATAAGATTCTAACAATTATATAACCTAGAACAAGCTCTCTAGATTTAATATAATAGCAGGATTAAGAACTAGAGAATTAGACTATTCCAAGCAACAAACACATAAGCTCGGATTATTTAACTTGTCTTTTGATAATCATAGCAATACTCAAAAGCTTGTCCACAATCAGATATTACTAATTACTACTTGTGATTAGAAACAATATCAATTACACGTAATATTATTCCTTGATCTAGCATATGATATTCGTTAACCAACTCAATCCTGCAAAAATCAAATCAGTTAAGCCAAATAGCATTCAAAATTTAAATCAGATTATCAAGAATGAATTTCATGTGAGAAAGAATAAATAATGAATACTCAATTAACCATTAATTATAAATAAGGTTCAACATCCCTTAGAACTGAATAAAAAGAACTTAGCTCATGTCTTCAATCTTCTAATGTTGTAGATGAGAGAATGTAGTAGATGATTGAATGAATAAAACCCTGACTCTCATCCTCTATTTATAGTGCTAGACAAAGTCTTAAATCCTATAGGAAGTAGAAATCCAAATCCTAAAAGAAATTACAGATTACACCAATTTTCATAAAGAAATAGAATTTAATTTGGAAATAAATCTTAGTCTAACAGAAATTCTAATTATAATAGAATTGTAAAAACTATTCTTCTAGAATCTAAAATTCAGATTTGAAATTGGAATTAAATCCCACAATTGCCATGTGCTTAAACTCATTGCCGCGTGAATCCAAATCCATTTATGATACTAATTGTTGAATCCTTGATTTGCTAGGAATCCCGTAAACCTCCTCCAATTTATTTTCAAAATCATGAAACCCCTTCAATTGTACCTAAAATAAAAATATAAGAATAATGAGTTTATTTAGGTTCAAAATAAATACAAAAGATTAAGTATTAAGGAATAAAAATATAACATATTTCATACTCATCAAATTTCCCCACACTTATCTTTTTACACGTCCTCGTGTAAACCAAAAATTTGATTTCTAGAAAAATTCTATTCAACCATAATGTCAAAAGATTTCAAGGTACAAATCATGACTATCAACAATAAATTTGCAAAAATTTAATCAATGTCTTGTCAGTTAACTCACAATGAACAACCTTACTATTTCACCAATGAATTTCATTAAACCAAATTATAACCACATAAGAAACTTTCCTAAAATCTACATACTTACTCAACTTAGTTACCATGGAGCAAAAGTCGTGCATACTGACTCGCAACCAAGAACAAATTTTTCTTGCTTTTTAAGTTTTTTCATAGAACCTTCTTTTTAGCACAGATGAATGTATTTTCATGCTTCTTTTTTTCGTATATTTTTTTTTCTTTTCTTGACATGTACAATGACTCCTTTTCTTAGGCTTTTCAGAGTTACCCATTAGCGAACTTTCCACCAACGACTCCTAAACCAGATGATCTTAGGGCGCTAGGTGTAGAGACACCCCTAAGGCTTAATTATTCATGTAACAAAGGCCACAAAAGTTGACTAGTCAAGCTTCTTTTATCCATCGCACTTTTCAACGTGAATACCGATGCTTCCCGAGGCTTAGATACCCAGTTATTCCGCACAATAGACATTGAAGCAGATTTTCAATTTTCTTTTTTTTTCTTTTTTTTCATTCATCATTTTTTTCACATGGTTCTGCAACAACATAAGCAAGTTAAACAGTTCTAAGTCGTGAAATCAGCGCACATAGACAACTCTACAAATAACTTAGCCAAATAAACATGCTTCTCATATTCAAGTACTCATGAATCACAAATTCAATTCAAATCAATTACTATGGATCATGGCTTAGTTGTCATCATTTATTAATAAATTAAGCATTAAACAGATTCTGAATTTTAGCATCAATTTTTAATCTTTGACTTTAACCTTCGAACACATATGCAAATAGAATTATGGAACCCAAGTTTTCAAAAAAAAAATTCAATTTTTTCAACTTTCCATCAAAATTGGATTATTATTCCAATATAAAATAAAAACCTTTCAACTTCCCATCAAAATTGGATTATTATTCCAACATAAAATAAAAACCTAAATCTTCCCCCCACACTCAAACCTTACATTATCCCCAATGTAAGAAAATCATGCAAAGAAGAAAATACTACTAGCTAACATGCAATAAAAAAACTAAAAAGTGAAGGGATAGAAAAATCAAATCT
The DNA here is from genome assembly GCA_016801055.1 of Panax notoginseng. Lineage (NCBI taxonomy): Eukaryota > Viridiplantae > Streptophyta > Magnoliopsida > Apiales > Araliaceae > Panax > Panax notoginseng. The sequence goes on from CM029014.1 coordinate 90,383,076, forward strand.
GAGATCTTGGGTTGCCTCCCAAGCAGCTGCCCTTGTTTATTGTCATTGGCTTGACATCATCCTTCTCATTCTATGTAATTGGACTTGTGAACTTCAAGTGAATTGGTAACAGCTTCAATTTTTCATTAGGAGCATCCTTAAAATCCTGATTTTTCTCCATTTCAGCCCTCAAATCCTCCTTGTATAATTGTATTTGATCAAAAGATTCCTGCACTATAGAGTCAACAACATCAGTAGAAAAAATAGAATTAATATTACCAAGATACCTTTTAACTTCATATATGCTGAATTGGACATGAGCCTCATCCAATTCCATAGTTAAGGTCCAATGGTATGTATCATGTAGTGTTTTTATTATTTGCACCAATGTATCCTCTATATCCTCTTTGTAAATATCTGTAGAACTTATCAAATTGTTCTCCTCTTCCTCTTGTTCATCCTTTTCAGACTTTGAATACCTGATTTCTTCTTCAAATTCAGTAGTAGCCTCAAGCACTTCCAACTGGTTTCCACTAGTGAACTCCTCATCATCTTTAAGTTCTTGTTCCCTATTCGAGATTTCTTCTAGGAATTTTTCATTAGACTCTCTATACCACGTTGAATTTTTTCCAACTTTCCAATTCCTTGTTAGAACTTGGGGAAAAGGTAGTTTCGATTCATAAGCTGAAAGAGGTGGAAATTTATGCTTGAGTACATCACTGCTGTTTGTTTCACTATTGTCTGACTTGTTTTGTATTGACTTTTCTTGCTGCTGATCCTCTGTACCACATCTCAATGTTATGGCACTTACATTCTCAACAGTTTGAGAACGTGACCTTCCTACAGTGGTTGCAAGTTGACCAACTTGGTCCCTCATATCTTGAACAGAAGTTCTTGTCTCTTGCTGGAATTGTTGTGTCTGACTCATGAACTATTGTGTTTGGTTCATGAATGCCTTGAACATATCCTCCATAGATGTCCCAGAATTGACAGGTACTTCTGGGTTTTCTGTGTGGTACTGAGGTTGAGCTTGCTGAATACCTTGCGTATTCCTTGCAGCCATTTGTCGAACTAAAATAGTTAAATCAGAAATCTGTTGCTCCAAGTCTCTCGTGCTTACCCCATTTACCCTTTGTGGTGTGTGATCCATCTTAGTTCCATACTGCTGTGAGTTAGCTACCATGTTTACAATTATGTTCCTTGCCGCTTCTGGAGTCTTGTCTACCAGTGCTCCTCCACTTGCTGCATCAATCATGCTTCTTTCCATTGGTAGCAACCCCTCATAGAAGTACTGGATCAAGTAATGTTCATCAATTCCATGAGGTGGACAGCTGGAACACAACTTCTTGAACCTTTCCCAATACTCATAGAGATTCTCTCCATTGAACTGCCTGATTCCACATATCTCCTTTCTTATATCGGTAACTCTTGATGTAGGAAAATACCTCTCTAAGAATAACCTTTGCATATCAGTCCATGATCGTATTGATCCTGAAGGTAGATAGTATAACCAATCTTTAGCCAAATCTGCTAATGAGAAAGGAAAAAGTCTAAGCTTGATATGCTCCTCTGCCACTCCTTGTGCTTTAATCGTGGAACACACCACATGAAACTCCTTTAGATGCTTATATGGATTTTCACCTGTAAGACCACAAAAAGTAGGCAAAAGATGAATTAGTCTAGAGTTAAGTTCAAAAGCAACATCTAAAGTAGGATACTCAATACAAAAAGATGGTTGAGTCAGATCAAGAGTAGCCAATTCTTTCAAAGTTCTGTTATTGTGTGGCACCGCCATCTCTTCCACTTCAAGTGATGGAACAAGAGCTTCCTTTGTATCTATAGTTTTTTCTATCTCTTGATCAAAATTTAAGTCAACAAAGTTAGATGATTGAGTCATAAAACAAAAAGAAAAAGAAAATAATAAAAATAAACGAAAACAAAGAATAAACAAAAACAAATAACACTCCCCGGCAGCGGCGCCAAAATTTGGGAGCTGTCGTTTACACTCGTAAATTAACCTCACTTTCACTTTACAAATTTAAACAATTAGCACAGTAGTAAGTAAGGATCGATCCCACAGAGAGTGATTTATTTTATATTTATCCTATGGTTTGTAATGAAAAGGGAATTTTTAATTAATTAACTAAATTAACAAGAATAAAGTAATAAGAATAAACAATGAATAAAAATCTTCAGTTCTTTAGTTCAGTATCACCTTTTTACAATAATAGATTAATCAAGTGTAACATTATTTACCCTTCAATGAAACTAATAGCCCTAGGTAACAACAAGCTCTGCTACCCGAAACTCCCCTTAGATTGTCACTCAATGAATCAAGCTCTTCACAAGATTCTAACAATTATATAACCTAGAACAAGCTCTCTAGATTTAATATAATAGCAGCATTAAGAACTAGGGAATTAGACTATTCCAAGCAACAAACACATAAGCTCAGATTATTTAACTTGTCTTCTGATAATCATAGCAATACTTAAAAGCTTGTCCACAATCAGATATTACTAATTACTACTTGTGATTAGAAACAATATCAATTACACGTAATATTATTCCTTGATCTAGTATATGATATTAGTTAACCAACTCAATCCTACAGAAATCAAATCAGTTAAGCCAAATAGCATTTAGAATTTAAATTAGATTGTCAAGAATGAATTTCATGTGAGAAAGAATAAATAATGAATACTAAATTAACCATTAATTATAAATAAGGTTCAACATCCCTTAGAACTGAATAAAAAGAACTTAGCTCATGTCTTTAATCTTCCAATATTGTAGATGAGAGAATGTAGTAGATGATTGAATGAATAAAATCCTGAATCTCATCCTCTATTTATAGTGCTAGACAAAGTCTTAAATCCTATAGGAAGTAGAAATCCAAATCCTAAAAAGAATTGCAGATTACACCAATTTCCATAAAGAAATAGAATTCAATTTGGAAATAAATCTTAGTCTAAAAGAAATCCTAATTATAATAGAATTGTAAAAACTATTCTTCTATAATCTAAAATTCAGATTTGAAATTAGAATTAAATCCCACAATTGCCATGGGCTTAAACTCATTGCCGCGTGAATCCAAATCCATTTATGATACTAATTGTTGAATCCTTGATTCGCTAGGAATCCCGTAAACCTCTTCCAATTTATTTCTAAAATCATGAAACCCCTTCAATTGTACCTAAAATAAAAATATAAGAATAATGAGTTTATTTAGGTACAAAATAAATACAAAAGATTAAGTATTAAGGAATAAAAATATAACATATTTCATACTCATCAGACACATAACACACTCTAGATCATGTAGATCTAAGATTTTTGAGTTTAGAAACCTTAGATCTTTATTCCATCAAAATAACTTAAATAAAAGTATAACTTAGGTTTGGTTTTATACCTTTGATTTCATGACATAACTTTTTCTTCCAAGCTATGTGATGGATCTTGGATGGCATGGAAGATCAAAACTCTCTTCCTTCTTTCTTCCTCTTTATCGAACTCTCTCACTCTCTCTCTCTCTCTCTCTCTCTCTCTCTCTCTCTTGGTTTTCTTTTTGGTTCGAAAATAAGAGATGAAAGAAATAATTAGATATTTGTTTGTTGGGGATTATTGTATAGATATATTTTGTATATCTATATATTATCTCCTAATACATCACTCATTCACTCTCTCTTTCTTACCCATTTCTCAGATTGCTTGGAAGTATTGCCAAAGTGTTGGCTAAATTAAATGTTGCCACCTTGCTTGGAGTTGGTAGGAGTTGGTATTTATCTTTTGTAAATGTGGCTTAAATGATGACAAACATAACTCATTTTCTCTTCTTCTTGTATCCAGCCATGTGGCCCAAATTCTTCCAAGTCTTGCTTTGATTTTATTACTTTATTTAGTATACTTAATGTCTAAAATACCTCCCCTCAATTGGGCTAAACTTGGGCTTCTAAATTAATTTGATTGGACCTACACTTGGGCCACCATATTTAATCTCTTTGGACTTTAAATTTAATTTCTTTGGGCCATAACAAAATGTCATATTTCTAACACTCTTATTATTACTATTCCCTAATTATTTAATTAGAGTTTTTATTTCCTCAATTATGACATAAATTCTTACTCTTGCACATTTATTTCCTTAACCCAATTAGACTTGCTATAATTAGGTTATAAAATTAATTAATTGAGATATATAAATTAAATCTCTTAGAATTTGTATATATTTAATATACTAACATTCTCCCCTATTATAACCTCTTAGGTTATTTAATTATCACAACTAATATATATATTAGATTACATAACTGAATTCTTAATTCACTTTTACATACAAAATAAATGTATACACATTATATAATGTATATTTATCTAATCACACACATAATTCATATAATCATAACATATTTTACTTCTAACTCTAATTTTGACTTTTCTCTATAAAAAAGTCAAATATTGACTTAGACCAAAAAGTCAACCCTTACACATTTTGTGTTTATTGTCCTTTCTAACTAAACTTGACGTTCCGGAAGCAACCGAGCAGTTCATGCTTCAAAATTATATCTCTAACTCAAAATTTGGAGTTTTAAATTACTCCATTCTTATTGCTAATCGTATTAACTAACGACTTTATACTTATTCAAATTCTTATTTACCAGTCAAGACCAACGTTCAAGCTATGTTAATTACTAACATAGTTTTATCTTGATCCTTATATCATTAACTTAATTCATCATTCCTCAAATTCTTATCTAGGTTTTATTCTTTATCCTTTATTCTAATCATTCAAAATTTTATAAATTTTCGAGTTATCACAGAGTATCATGGCCTGGAGCTCCAACATGATAAGCACACTTCCTATTAGCATTGAAACCCTTCCCACTCGGGTTGGCCAGTAGAAGAAGATGGGTAATTTTCTTCTGAGTTGTCAGAAGATTAAGAATGTTCTCGAGCGAGTCCCCTAAGGGTGTGAACACTCGAGTGCGTCTGGCTTCTCCACCTTTTGGTAATGGAGGGTTTGAAGGCTGAGCTGGAAAAGGGGAGTAGTTTCTCCTCTGAATAGGCAGATTTTGACTACCTTTTTGCCCTTGTAGTATCAAGAAAACATCTTCCTCTTTCTTCTTATGGACCCTCCGGGGGTTGTTTTCATAACTTCCAGATTGGATGTGCTCAGCTACAGCTTTGAGAGCAGCAAGGTCCTGAATCTTTTCGGACTTCAATCCCATTTCAGCCATTTCTCCATGTTTGATCATTTCGGAGAATGGTTTGCCAATGCCAACTAAAACTCTCACGTAAAAGGGAGCCTCTTGAATGTCTATGAAGGTCATCACCATCTCAGACTCAGTCAGAGAGGGAATAACTTGAGCAGCCAGATGCCTCCACCTTTGAACATACTCTCTAAAAGACTCACTAGCTTGTTTATTGACCTTGGTAATTTGGTATCGCTCAGGAGTCATTTGAGTTTGGAAACTGTACTGATTGATGAACGCATGAGCTAGCTCCTCCCAGTTATGAATTTTTGAGTTGTCCAATCTGGTATACCATGATCTAGCTTCACCAGTTAGACTCTTCTGAAACAGCTGCATTCTGAGCTTTTCATTCTCGGCATAAGATCCGAGTTCCCTAATGAAGACTTTCAAATGTGTGTAAGGATCCCCCAACCTGTCATACTTTTCTAAGTCAGGAGTTTTGAATTTCTCTGGATAATGTACCCCAGGGAATATACAAAGGCCTGCATATGAAACACTCCCATGTGTTCCAATTCCTTTGATAGACCAAATGGTCTCTTCCATTTATAAAACCTTTTTCCTGATATCACTGGTGTTTGGATCTTTTTTGAGATGGGTGTTTTCAGGATTTTTGTTGGCTATGTCCAACTCAGGTACGAGAATTTCTTTATCCGGACCATGATTTCCTCCATGTGCAGAGGATTCTGTATGTACGGGCATTCGTTAACTCTGAGTGGACTTGTGTAGTTCTTTAAGAAGACTAATCAACTCTGTAATTTGGTTGCTTAGTCCTTCGAACTCCTCGCGAGAGACGGGAGTAGGACTAGTTTGCCCAGATGAAGCCATGCTTGGCTGCAGGCTCATTGCCTTTTTGGATTTTGAACTGGTTACTGGACCAATTATATCCCTACAAAAAGACTTATGTCATTTAGTCTTAGTGAATGTAGAAATATTACATGATGTGTCCATTTTGGAGTATTGACCTGCATAACGGATGTCAGTTTGACAAGATAGTATGTCAGGTTTTGATATAAAGGGAATGCATGTACACCTTTCCTCATATTTTCCATTACATTGAGATTGACATGGAAATGAAATTACAAGTAATTGAAATGTGAAAGTATGAAGAGACTTTCCTCCGCATTTTGGTTAATCAGAGGCTGACCTATCTTAGGTTACTCACCCAAATTTTTGGCATGAAGGTTCCCAAATCATCGCAATTTACTCGACGAGAAGTTAATTTGGTCTTTCAACTGGAGCGAATTTGGGTGGTGCATTTCCTGAGCCTCGTTGGAATTAGTCTTTCTACGAGTCCAGTAATTAAACACTGACAGGACAGCCTTCTGGTGGAGGAACCGCACAACATACATTCACATACAACGTGTCTCACCGTATGGAAATGATGACATGTGCGAAGCACTAATATCACAAGTAGATATGGTGCGAAGCACTAAGTGCAATATATAAATGCATTCGTACACATTTATTCAAATGTAAATGCAACATTCACACGCAAGCAGATAACTGTTTTAAAAAGTTTGTAATAACGGCTTAAGCCCTCTTATTGGAGCTCCTCAGCAGAGTCGCCACATGTCGACGTCAGGATTTTTATTTGTCCCTTTTCTTTTCTTATCTTTTGGTGTTCTCATGTTAGGTGAGATTTGTTTGAAAAAATAAGTTGTGAAAAGGTCTAACATGTATATATCAACGATTGGGCTGTAAGAGTCGCTAGTTGGTATTTTTAAATGGTTGCACCAACTCAACCGAGAAAAGGTTTACACATTGACCTAGTGATGTGACAGTATTTGAACGGTCTGTGAAACCGAGATTCGTTAGGGCCCGAGAGCTTGATTATGCGAAGAGAAGCTGTTAGGCACCCCCCGACATCCGTGTTACCACGGTGACCGCCACTTTTCAATTTAACTGTTATCTGAATGTGTGTGTGTGTGTATAGATCAATGTTCAATTATCTGGAAATAGTGTTATGCCTCGTTTGCACCTATATACAAAGGGTTTGAATTTGGTATAAAAGTTTAATTTTAACAAGATATAGCAGTGATGTTTTGTAAAAGAGATTTTTCAAACCCTTATGCTCAATTGTAATAGAGGCCTTTGATACTTCCATTTTATTATGTGTTCGGCTTAGTTGCTTTTATTTTCGAGATGTGAAGCATCTTCGAGAAAACAAGATACAAAGCAATGTCGAATTCCTTCTGGGCATGAGAACCATCTAAGGACATTCGAACACCATGAATAATTAACAAGCCATGTACAACTAAAAATGTCCATCACGGGAACCGAATCTAGATTCAGTAGACTGAATTTGTGATCACATGATTCCTAAGCTCACATGATATAGCAATTTGTATAAAAGTTGTAAACATGTATGTATATATATATATATATATATATATATATATATATATATATATATATATATGCTCTAAATATATATATGAACGATCAACCGCCTCGAAGTAAAATCCAGGGGGGACGAAATGTAAATTAAGCTGTAAAAGGCCACAAAGTAAACTCCAAGCCTGCCAGAAATGTAAATAAATCAGTAAAAGGCCACGAAGTAAACTCCAAGCCTGACGAAAATGTAAATATATATACATATATATGTATATATATATATATATATATATATATATATATATATATATATATATATAAGCGATAAACACACTAGATATATATCAATCCAGACTCGGTTCGTTAATTTGAGTTTAAGGATATATATAAAAGTGGTAAACGCACTAGATGTAAATTCAGGCTCAATCAAATAGAGTTTGATGAATATATATATATATATATATATATATATATATATATATATATATATATATATATATATATATATATATATATATATATATATATAAGCAACAAACACTCCGAATATTATATTCAGGCTCAATCAAGATACCTCGATAATAATAATATATATATATATAAGTGTTCACATATATATAAAATCAATAAACCATGGACTGACGGTCCGGGCATACACACACCCGCGACTCTCAAAGTGAATAATAGTGTGTAAGAAGTGAAGAAAAGGCTTTAAATAAAGCAAGAAGGCTTACAGTGGACTGCCAAAGAAGACTTTAATAGCTTTAAATGGATGAATACTCAGTTCCCACCGGTAAAAAAGTAGCCAAATACAAGCTCACAAATGTTTGAAATGAGAAAGCACTCAATTTATAGTGTGTACAGAGCAAATTGGACAAAGCTTCCTCACTATTTTCTTACGCAAAATGGCCACCCCAAGCCCTCTATTTATAGAGGGGGAGCCGCAGGTGTACCTACGGAAACCGCAGATGTACCTGCAGCTGCCTGGGGTGCCCCGAGCTCCGCGGGCCCCGCCGTCTTGAAGTATGTGCACGCGTGCAACGTGATGTCCGTTCAAACTTTCAAAACTTCAATATAGGCATTCGATCGAGGTGTACAAGACCTTTTTTAACATGTTGTTGTCGAGAGCTACACAATGACATTGGAGTAGAGGTTGTACGAAGTCAGGAAGATGGGACCATGCCCTGAGTCTTTAAGTCGTCAAGTTCTATCCGGTGTGCTGTCCTGTGCAGTAGTCACTCAGGATTGGAGCTATTTGGTTCTTATAGGACATTCTTGTGTGTAATGTATGTTGAAATGTGGGATCGAGGTGGTAAAATGATGATTTTGCCCCTCACCGGGGTTATCTCCGATTTGGGCTGATTTAGCAGTCGTTGCTCAGGGTTATCTCTGAGATTGGGCTGCTGGAAGTGCTGAATGTCCTCAAGGTTGTCTTTGAGGTGTGCCTGTCCTTCCGGGGTTATCTCCGGGTTTCGAACTTAGTTCCTCTGGGCTATCACCGAGTGTTGAAGCTAATCGCAGGGGTTTGAAACAAGCATTTCCGGGGTTATCTCCGGAACTACAACTGGATACCTCGGGGTTATCTCCGAGGTTTGAACTGTATCTCCTGGGGTTGTCTCCAGGATTGGAACTGAAGATCTCGTGGTTGTCTCCGAGATGGAACTGAGGATTCTGGGGTTGTCTCAGGAACTGGAACTGCATTTCTCAGGGTTGTCTCTGAGGTTGAAACTGAATCTCTCGGGGTTATCTCCGGGACTGGACTGAATATCTCGGGGTTGTCTCTGGGATGGTAAGGACTGAGTATCCCGGGGTTGTCTCCGGGATGGTTCTACATTAACTCCCAGGATTATGTCTAGAAGATAACTTTGCCCTCCTACAAGGTTAGTAACAGGAATGCAAAATTTCGAGTGTCTACCACCATCAACACCCATCAATGGAACTTCAATGATCGGCTGCAACAAAGGCCAATGACGTCTGACAGGAGGAAAGATCGAAATACTAATCTCTCCTATAGTGCTCCTAATAGTATGATCTCCTAAATAGAGCTCTTAACCTCCGTCAGTAAAGAGAGGAATCCGACAGGTGGACAATACATACTCGACACCAGTTAGGAAACCACCCTCGAAGCCAACTGTCAAGTGGTCCTTAAAGTAAGGAACCCCTGTAATGACATCAGATGTCAACAACTCCAACTATAAACGTGAATGGGTGAAACCCTCAACTACAGGAACCTCCATTAAAGTGGAGTGATGCCATAGCCGTCCTCGTGGATAAGTGTCTAAACCTAACAGGCTAATGGGACGAAGACATAGAAGCCTCTCGTAGGCCCAAAACTGCCAATACAAGATCAAATATCTGTGGTCAGTCAAACTCTCAACCCGAATAAGGGAAATTAAAAGATAAAATACTCATCAGTAGGAATGGGCAGAGCCCTAACCAAGCCTCTATCACGCCCTCTGAGCTTAGGTGCATTCCCCTGAGGAAGTAAGCAAAGGTGTAGGAACCCCAATCAAACTCTCAAATACGGTCCACCTCCCGTGCGGCGCTGACTAAAGCGAACAACACTTTCGAAGAGTTATCGGCCAGAAAATAACCCTTGAGGATGATCAGGAACAATCACCGAAGGATGCGATCTCTAACCCTCCGATCATCAGGTAATGGCTCAGTCAAAGCCCCACTCACGACAAGCCCCACTCACGACATCTACACTCAAAGGACTAGTACGGACTATCCTGCCCATGAGCACTGTAGCCAGGACTCCTAACAAGGATTTGATGACAGTCGGGGAAATGTCAGTCACAAAAGGCACTAGCACCCTGGAAAACTCCATCCTAGTGATGAACTGCCAATCCATCGGTCTCATCATCACCTCGCAATCCAGCAAATGGAGAGACTGGGTTTGAAACCAGCACTCAGAAAAATTCCTGAGGTAACCCCAGGGACAACGACGGGGGAGGATGGAGAAGAAAGCCTCAAAGCTTCAAGCATACACAATCTCTCGGTACTCTAGATGAAGAGTCTGGTACAGAGAATGTATGATGAAATAATTCCCTCTGGGCTGCATAAAGCAGGGAACCTGCATCACAGTGTAAATCAACATCAGAACCCTTGACCCCACAAATGGGAAAAGGAAAATCAACACGGATTTTACCTCATTCGCATGAAGATAGATCGAGGGGTGACGACTCAAATCATCCAGAAGCTCTGGAATCGTCACATTTATAGCTGGAAACTCCCTACGGGAAATAGAAGTAGAAGGAGAAGGATCCGCAATAGGTAGAACCTTAACATCTGGTTTCCCAAACTGAATAGGACGAATCACTGACTCCGTCAACCGACGAGGCTGTCGGGCTGGGCGAGGCCAAGGTACATCTAAAGCCCTCCTCCTTACCCGCGAAGATGTCCTACGGGAGCTACTCGATTGGTCTGGATCCATATTTCTGGACAAAAGTCTCCAAATCACCTCAGAAAGGGTGTGGTAAATTTTAACTTGGAGCTCATTAAATGTATTTCAAAGCTACATGCATGCATGCATTGCTTTAACATACATTTACAGTAGAGTTAAAAATGCATGTTCATTCAATGCCTAGACTCGTGGATTTTTTTTTCCAGAGTTTCCTTTGTAAAAAGGACTATCCACATCCACGTATGCAAGACTAGGTGGCCATTCAATAGCACACCAACTCAAAGTCATAAACATCCTATATACATGAAAAATATCAAAGTCATAGTCCATAAGGGTAGCCTAATTACTAGGATTACTTTGCTTCAACACCTTTGCTCATTTGTCCTCAAATATGATGAAACAATAGCAGAAAAAGGTGCCAAATTGACTATTTCAAAAGTCAATTTTTTTCACATCAATACGTTCAGCATGGTAAAATACTAACATTTACTATGTTGAATAATTTTTATCAAGTCATATGAGCATGCATATTCACTACTATGTGTTTTGAAGCATATCGTATGATATCTCACTTTTCAACGGTCAAAACTGGAAAAGAAAACATGTAAACGTTACCAGGATAGTGCAGAAAGATTGTACATTGACAGATTTTACAAAAAGTAGCCCGAACTCAATAAATCTAAAAATGAAATCTTGGATTTTCTGTGCGGCTTCAAGTTGAAAATGACTTGTGAAAGGGAAAGGCAAGTGAGATACAGCCCACGGATGGCCACGGGTGTAATCACGGCAGCCGCGGGTCTACTTACAGCTACCCTAGTTGGTCCCCAACCCCTCCAACTCAATCAAATTTGAGTTGTAAAGGAGGTCCCACAAGCTGAAAAGTCAAATCATGAAAAAAGATGCTACGCGATTAAGCGAAAAAGCCTGAAATCCTGATTTTCAAAGACCAAACTGCGGGTCTACTTATCAATCATTGGTATTCACCCAAACACAGGGTTCACAAAATCGATGATCAAAGCTATTGAAAACTACCCTTGGCAATACCTTACAAAGGTCCGATGCCATCAACCTGGGTTGTAATTGCAATCAAAAGCATACATCTCATCAAAAATCCATCCCCAGTAGAGATTTCATACATCCTTAGCCATTCAAAGCTATTTCAATGAGGGTCAGGCAGCCCTAACATCACCAGCCATTGGCAGTAACTCCAGCCAAGCATCGGAGGTGGTACGTTGATATTAGCCGTTGAATGCTATTTCAACGAGGTTCAGGAAACCCTGACATCACCAGCCGTTGGTAGTAATTCCAGCGAAGCATCGGAGGTGGTCCGATGATCTTAGCCGTTTAAAGCTATTTTAAGGAGGGTTAGGTAGCCCTGACATCACCAGCCATTGGCAGTAATTCCAACAAAATATCGGAGATAGTCCGATGATCTTAGCCGTTAAAAGCTATTTCAACGAGGCTTAGGCAGACATGGCATCACCAGCTGTTGGCAGTAACTCCAGCGAAGTATTAGAGGTGGTCCGATGATGTTAACCGTTGAAAGCTATTTCAACGAGAGTTAGGCAACCCTAACATCACCAACATTGGCAATAACTCCAACGAAGCATTGGAGGTGGTCTGATGATTCCAGCCGTTAAAAGACGTCTCAATAAGGGTCAGGCAGCCCTGATAGTACAAATCGTTGGCAGTAACTCCAGCGATGCGTCAGGAAGACCTGATGATGCAAACCGTGGAAAACCATCCTCATCGGGGATGACCGATGATGCAATCTATTATAAAGATCCCCGACAATCAAAGCACAATTCCCCAAGAGCCTCTCGCACATGAGAAGAGTGATAAGTAGGTTTTATACCTACTTATCCGGTACCTATTACTTGAATTAGTTGTTTAAACCTATGTTTCGTAGTTACTTTGCATGCATTATGTGCTCATTTCATATATTTTATGTTATTTTGTAGGCTATAACACGACATTGGCATGAAGAAGCAAGGAAAAGTAATTCAAACATCTTTTGGACTAAAATATACAAGTAAGTGCAAGAAGGGAAGATTATAGGGATTTTAACACCATGTTTGATGCATGTTCTTGGCTTGGAACTTGGATTTTATTGTAGATCTACGTCTTATCTTTCTGGAACATCTTGAATCGTCCCAATCGGAGTTCGAATGTGAGAGTTATGACCTTTTTATCAACAAAGATCAAAGCTCAAGGTTGTCCTGCTTGCAATTTATATAACATCTACTTCAAGCCCGATTTTGATCTTGATCCAGCCAGAATCTATCAAGTCTCAAAGAATGAAAGTTGTAGATCTCATCAATTTCTTCGATTTAATAGGTGGTAGGCCCCGTAAGTCCTAGCGGATCAAAAGTTATACCTGTTTTACCAAAGGATGTCGCAGTAGAAAATAGAGCGGCACCCGGGACAGTAGATTCTCTGCTACAGTAGTGTTGGGCGCACCCAAATTGGCCTAGGAGCCGCGCTGGGTGCACCGGTCGGCGGGGAGAGAGTTAATTTGGGTGTTATGTTGTCCAATTTGAGCTAGAATAGGATTCTTAGTTGCCTAACTTGCTAGGGTGTCCATTAGAACTATAAATACTTGATTTTAATTTGGATTGGGAGGCTAGTTTTGGAGGATTCCATGAGATTAGATTAGAGTAGATTAGGACCAAAACCCTAGTTCTTATTAGTTTTGGAGATTGAATCAACTTGGAGACCATTGAAGATAAAGAGTAGGAGCTTGAGGAAGATGAAGATTTGCTGACAACAGATTTATTCTTTACTCTACTCTTAGTTTTGTCCTTAAATGTGTATTCAAGTGTGGATTATTAGTTTTAATTCAATGAACTAATTCTTTCTTTGCGTTTACAATGGATCTTATTATGTAGTTTATTTTAATATGCTTCGCTATCAATTATTATGTTCTATCGTGAGGATTGTCTATTGTGATTTGGACTTAATTGTTTAATTGATTGGCCATCAATTATCGTGATAATCTATATGAACTCGAGAGATGAAGTATAGGTTTAGATCTGATCATGATAGCATTTGTTTGTGATTTATGCATGGATGGAATTCATGATTCGTATTTAGGATAAAGATATGCCTTTACGCCGTATATAATCTTATAAAGAACTTGTGCTTTAAATCCTTTTTAATTATAATTCACATAGAGATATAGTGGATTAGTTAATTAGGGTGTCTTGCTTAATTCTATCATCTGTGAATTTAAGTGAGTATGGGTATTATGCATCGAGAGGTGGTTTTATCTGCTTTAGTGTTCTTCATTAACAATTCAGGATAAAGAATAATTGATGAGAAGTGCGTTAACTTAAATGAAGCAATAAGTGAAGTTGTGATTTTAAATCTCCATAATCTTAATTTAATTAGTGGAATTTAATAGTAGTTTGAATATATATAATTTAAAATTCATTCGTTTAAATAAGATTGAGTTGATTATGGGTTAGTACTTGGTGATTTTTATTAAATAATTTCTCGTAAGAATGATACTTTACTTACACTTTATTACTTGTTGACCACGTATACTTGCGTGTTGTGCGTAACTAGATTTTACCCAACAAGTTTTGGCGTCGTTGCCGGGGAATTAGTTTAATATATTTTTTTTGCCAATATTGGTTTCAATCAAATTAGTCTTAATTTAAACAATTATTTCTCTCTTTATATTTAATTCTCTTCCTATTTTTCTCTCTTTTCAGGTACCATGGCTGGATGCAATTATCAATGGCCATACACGAGTAAGACTCAACCAAGGGACACAAGAATTGATGGACTCAATGCATTTTTTGCATTATCAGCACAAATTGAAACACTTTCGAAGAGGTTGGATGTTCTTGCAGCCCAACGTATTCGAAAGATCGCATTAGTTTGTAATTATTGTGCTGGCAATCATCTGAGTCATCAATGCATCGTCAGATTTGGACCAGTACAATATGGGGGTGACTACCTCAATGATTATGCTTATGCCAAATATCATCAAGATTAGGGGTATCACCCGGATTCGTCATGGAGCTACAATTATGAAGACTAATACTACGCTCCAAATCCATCATACACACCAGAATTTTCATGTCCGCCTCCATTGCTAGAAGATGAAAATCCAAATTTGATGAATGTAATATTGAAGGGCAAAACAGACATAGATGAGATGAGGATTAGCCAAGAGCTGTCAACCCAAAATTTTAATAATCAAATGGAACAACTCGTCACTACCTTAACCAATGGTCCTCAATACATAGCTTTCGAGACTGAAACAGAAAATTCAAGCCTGGGGGAATTATTGTCCATGTTCATAGCAAATGAGGAGAAGATGAGTAATCAAGTGAGGTCAATTCAAAATCTTACAAGTCAAATAGAGCAAATGACCAAAGCCGTAAGCAACCTTCCTCCAAACACTTGGCTTTATGACATAGATGACGAAATTGACGGAGAACCCGGACCAAATCTGCGACTGGATGAGCCATAAGATATCAAAAGTGTGGAGACAATTGGGGATAATGAAATAGAGGTTGACAAAGATCTAAATGGGTCTCCACCAAAGATCAAAGAGTCAGTCAGATTTGCAAAATCATGCCCACTTGGTAGTCATATCGTCGGCGAAGCTCTTGATGACATAAGAGCGAGTACAATTTTGAATCCATGGTGGGACAAGATATAGAAGATAAACGAAGAGCTCATTGTGTGTGACAAGCTTCCATGCCCCAAAGTGATCACATACACAATGGAGAAAACGCCTAGCTGTGGGATGTTCTTGATTGAGATAACACCAAATTAGAGCATGCTAGGTGACTTTGATGCATTGGCCATCGCCTGTGGGAACCTCCAAAAGGATAATTTGTTACTGATGGATGGAGGGTTCCTCAACTCACGAAGAGGAACTGGATAGCGTTGACCAGACAAAGTTCGGCTAAAGGACTATAAATCAAGCGCTTATTGGGAGGCAACCCAAGTTTAATTATTATTTTTAGTTTTTTTTAGGTTTCGTATTAGTTGATAGATTTTTTTTTCATTTTTTTAGGATTTAAGAAGCTTGCTTCTTTTGTGTTCACAGGTTAGTTAAGTCCAACTCAAGTGTGATGCCCGATTCATTCCAATGTGCCTAACCTATTCTTCAGACTTCGTAGACAAGGAGATAAATTGCTATATGTCAGGGAAGTCCTCTCTTTTAATTTTTTCCTATCTTAGCCATTGAGGACAATGTCTATTTTAAGTTTGGGGGGTATTTATCATGTTTAGTATTTACTTGGGCAATGTTTTGATGAAATTTGATTTTGGCCAATGATAACTGCGTGGTTGATATTGTTAACTCTTGGAGAATTGATGAGCATGCTTAGTCTATATTTTAACTCATTAGTTGGTTTTCACAATACTTGCGAATTTTTTGAAAATTTTTACACATATCCATTTATTTAGGTAGTTGGGATTGAAATTTTTTTTGGCTAAATGCTTATGAAAGATACCATTGCAACTTGAAAAATCTTATTTGAGCATCATTCGAAGTGAAAATTAGGCACTCACATAAGTTTGGGGGAAATCTTGGGGTATTTTTGAAAATCAATTATTGGAACCTTCTCGAGTTGAATAATTGAAGCATGTGGTGGGTTGAGATGGAGCGTAAAACGCACTCTCCATAAACACAGGCACAAGATGGAGCATAAAATGCACTCGTTCAATGAAAAGTGGAAAACGAGATGGAGCGTAAAACGCACTCGTTCAATGAAAAGTGGAAAGTGAGATGGAGCGTAAAACGCACTCACTAAATAGAGAAAAAAAATATGTATGTTTGAAATACTTGGGAATGGTTCATATGTGCTTAAATATTTGAATATCCGGTTGATCCTCAAAGAAAAAAAAAGAAGAAATTTTTTTTGTGCTTTGTCTATTTTAGCGGTGATTGATGTGATAAGAAGTTTTGAGAGTTATTTTTGAAAATCTTTTATGAGTATTGGTTGATCGTAGCTAAATCATGACTAGTTTGAACATATAGATGCACACACGCACTCAAAGGATCATGAGTAGATGTGAAATTAATGAAAGTTGTGGAAATTGTAGACATGACATTGTTTTGAAGTTTTCATTGAGTTATTATTTGATGTAACCTTTGAGGCCAATGTTCAAATTCGTATTGATTCATTGTTTAAGTGGATCATTGCTAAAGAATGAATCTGTCTAATTTGTGTTTTTACTTGAGGACAAGCAAATGTTTAAGTTTGGGGGTATTTGATAAGTAGGTTTTATACCTACTTATCCGGTACCTATTACTTGAATTAGTTGTTTAAACCTATGTTTCGTAGTTATTTTGCATGCATTATGTGTTGATTTCATACATTTTATGTTATTTTGTAGGCTATGACACGATATTGGCATGAAGAAGCAAGGAAAAGTAATTCAAACATCTTTTGGACTAAAATATGCAAGCAAGTGCAAGAAGGGAAGATTGTAGGGCTTTTAACAGCAAGTTTGATGCATATTCTTGGCTTGGAACTTAGATTTTATTGTAGATCTACTTCTTAGCTTTCCAGAACATCTTGAATCATCCCAATCGGAGTTCAGATGCTAGAGTTATGACCTTTTTATCAACAAAGATCAAAGCTCAAAGTTGTCCTGCTTGCAATTTGCATAGCATCTGCTTCAAGCCCGATTTTGATCTTGATCCAGCCCGAATCTGTCAATTCTCAAAGAATGAAAGTTGTAGATCTCGTCAATATCTTCAATTTGATAGGTGGTAGACCCTGTAACTCCTAGCGGATTAAACGTTATGCCTATTTTACCAAAGGACATTGCAGCAAAAAATAGAGCGACGTGGGGCGCGCCATAAATGAACTACGAGCGGCGCAGAACGTGCCGGGCTAGTAGATTCTCTACTACAGTAGCCCGAGGCACGTCCAAATTGGCCTAGGAGCACCGCTGGGTGCGCCGATCGGTGGGAGAAGAGTTGAATTGGGTGTTATGTTGTCCTATTTGAGCTAGAATAGGATTCTTAGTTGCCTAACTTGCTAAGGTGTCCATTAGAACTATAAATACTTGATTTTAACTTGGATTGGGAGGCTAGTTTTGGAGGATTCCATGAGATTAGATTAGAGTAGATTAGGACCAAAACCATAGTTCTTATTAGTTTTGGAGATTGAAACAACTTGGACACCATTGAAGATAAAGAGTAGGAGCTTGAGGAAGATGAAGATTTGCTGACAACATATTTATTCTTTACTTTACTCTTAGTTTTGTCTTTTAATGTGTATTCAAGTGTGGATTCTTAGTTTTAATTCAATGAACTAATTCTTTCTTTGAGATTACAATAGATCTTATTGTGTAGTTTATTTTAATATGCTTTGCTATCAATTATTATGTTCTATCCTGAGGATTGTCTATTGTGATTTGGACTTAATTGTTTAATTGACTGGCCATCAATTACCGTGATAATCTATATGAACTCGAGAGATGAAGTATAGGTTTTGATCTGATCATGATAGCATGTGTTTGTGATTTCTGCATAGATAGAATTCATGATTCGTCTTTAGGATAGAGATATGCCTTTACGCCATATGTAATCTTATAGAGAACTTGTGCTTTAAATCCTTTTTAATTATAATTCATACAGAGATATAGTGGATTAGTTAATTATGGTGTTTTGTTTAATTCTATCATATGTGAATTTAAGTGAGTATGGGTATTATGCATCGAGAGGTGGTTTTATCTGCTTTAGTGTTCTTGATTAACAATTCAGGATAGAGAATAATTGATGAGAAGTGTATTAACTTAAATGAAGCAATAAGTGAAGTTGTGATTTTAAATCTCCGTCATCTTAATTTAACTAGTGGAATTTAATAGTACTTTAATTATATAATTTGAAATTCATTCGTTTAAATAAGATTGAGTTGATTATGGGTTAGTACTTGGTAATTTTTATTAAACAATTCCTCGTGGGAATGATACGCTACTTACATTTTATTACTTGTTGACCACGTATACTTGCGTGTTGTGCGTAACTAGATTTTACCTAACAAAGAGCATCTTCGGTGGAAAGCCAACAATGAGGATTAAGGACTTTGTTGATAACCCCAATGTTAACATCATGTGGTCTCAAGCGTGGAGAAACCTCCAAAGACTTTGAGGACATCTTTGCAACTTGTCGGTAAATCAGGCTTAAATAGCACTGATGGATGGTTCAAACCATTGGCGATAACCCCAGCGTTGCATCAGGGGATTCATGTAATAAATGTTTTGGAAACTACCAGTTGAGTAGACATCCAAGCAGTTCAACAGGGTCATCATGGACAACTCCATCCCCCAACAAAAGCGGCGGGAGCAGGCAGTTATCACATCCCGTTAGAAATTATTCCAACAAACAACACTCAGCATACATTGCATCATGCTGAATTACATTTGCATCATGATTGTCTTGTCATATTTCAAGTGTCTAGTGATCTTTATCATATACATGCCATTACATTGCATGAATATGATAAAAAGGGGCATCTATAGACACTCGAAATTTTGCATTCCTGTTACTTACCATGCAGGAGGGCAGAATCGTCTTCTAGAGATAACCCTGGAAGTCATATCAGTTTCAACCCCGGAGATAACCCCGAAAGATCCAGTTTTAAATCCCGAAGACAACCCCGGGATACTCAGTTTCAATCCCGAAGACAACCCCAGGAGATGTAGTTCCAACCTCGAAGATAACCCCGAGGGATGCAGTACAAGTTTCGGAGATAACCCCAAAAAAGTTAATTCCAACCATGGGGACAACCCCGGGAGGTCAAGCCACCTCAGAGATAACCCTGAGGACATTCAACATTCACAGCAGCCCAATCTCAGAGATAACCCTGAGCAATGATTGCTACATCTGCGCCAAAGCCGGAGATAACCCCAGTGGGGGTAAAATCATCATTTTGCCACCTCAATACCACATTCTCGTCGTCTCAACACATTTCAATCCACACTGCGTATCATGGTGTCCCACAAGAACCATAGCTCAAATCTCGAGTGACAACTACACAAGATAGTACAACGGATAGACTTTGAAGACTTGGATATCTGGTCATGGACCCATCTTCCTGGCTTCGTACAACCTCTAATCCCATGTCATTGTGTAGCTCTTGACAACAGCTTTCCAAAAAGGTAAATCACTCCTTTATCGGAAGCCCGAATTGAAAGTTATGAAGGTTTAAACGGACAACGCGTAGCCAAAGTGCACGTACTTCGAGGCGAAAGGACCCGCATGGCCCGGGGCAGCTGCAGGTAGACCCGCGGCCATCGGGTCTTTAAATATGAGCTCTTGGCAGCTCATTTGAAAAAAAAAGAAAAAAGGAAAGAAAACTCTGTCCATTTCAGCCTGTAACCCTTGCTAAAGTGCTCTAAACTGAGTGATTCTTCTTTCTAAACACTTGTAAACTTGTGTTTTGTAATATACTGAAGTTTAACCGGTGGAAACCAAGTTTTCAGGCATTAAAAGCTATCTGAAGTCTTCTTGGCAACCCACTATAAGATTTTTCAGATTTTAAAGCTTTCTACTACTTCTATACATATATATCTACTAACGTTGAGAGTCGCGTTGTGTGGGTATGCCCGGATCGTTGATCCATGGCTTTTTATTGCTTAAATATATATATATATATATATATATATATATATATATATATATATATACACACACATATATACTTGTATATATATCATCAAACACTGATTCGATTGAGCCTGGATATAATATCCAGATATATACTTGTATATATATCATCAAACACTGATTCGATTGAGCTTGGATATAATACCTAGTGCGTTTACAACTTATATATATATATATATATATATATATATATATATATACACACACACACTTATATATATATTTACCGCTTTTATATAAATATCTACTTTAATCGCTTTCATAATGTAAATATTTAATCGTTCAACCTGCAGGCTAGATTTGCCTCAATCTGGCTACTTCTAACTTTAACCGATTTAAAGTGACTAAAATAGAACCGTTGAAGCTAGAATGGTTTAGATTTAATCAAATCTAGTTCTTTTTCTAGGTTTTGTACATATTGCTTTTTTCATGTGAGCCTAGGAATCATGTGATCACAGATTCAGCCTCTGAATCTAGATTCGGTTCCCGTGATGGACATTTTGCAGCTACAACCAGCTTGTAAATTATATACAATGTTTGAATTTCCTTAGATGGATTTCATGCCCACAAGGAGTTTGACACTGCTATGTATCTTATTTTCTCGAAGATGCCTCGCATCTCGAAAATAAAAGCAATCAAGCCGAACACCTAATAAAATGAAAGTATCAATGGCCTCAATTACTATTGAGCACAAGGGTTTGAAAAACCTGTTTTACAAAACTTCACTGCAATATCTTGTTAAAATTGAACTTTTATACAAAAGTCAAACCCTTTGTATATAGGTACAAACGAGGTATATCATTACTTCTAAACAACTGCACATAGACCTAACACACGCACACACACATATGTAGATAAAAGTTTAATGAAAAGTGCCGATAATCGTGTTATCACGGAAGTCGGGGGGTGCCTAACACCTTCCCTCTGCTTAATCAAGCCCCCGGACCCTAACGAATTTCGGTTTCTTAGACCAGTCAAACAGTGTCAAATAATTGGGTCTTTGTGCACACCTTTTCTCGGTTGAGTTGGTGCAACCATTTAAAAATACCAACTGGCGACTCTCACAGTCAAATCGTTGACATATACATGTCGGACCTTTTTAAACTTGTTTTTTCAAACAAATCTCACTTAAAATGAGAACACCAAAAGACAAGAACAGAAAGGGACAAATAAAAATCTTGATGTCGACAACAATTGATGTGCCCCCCACTGCTATGGTCCTACATAAATTACTGAGGTATAATCTCTTACCTCGTATTGGTGGTGGTGCTGAATTTACATATCAGGACTTGGTATTAGTTACTCTGCTTTTAAAAGGAAAGCCTTTTAACTTTTCTCTCATGATGTTGAAACACATGGTCAATTACATCAAACATTCCAAAAATTATCTTTCCTATAGCTACTTTCTTACAAAAATTTTCAACCATTTTCAAATCTCCCTCGACAATGAAGCATCAATCACTCTAACTGAATCCATTGATTTTATGAATCTCAAAAGTTCTCATATATCTTTTGTTGATGGTAAGTTTATTCAGGTTGTTCCTAATATTCCCCCTATTCCCACAGACCCTAGTCCGATCCCATCTGCTCCACAACTGCCTTCTCCTGAAATCTTAACCCTCCTCGACACCCTTATTACAAATCAAGCCAATCTATATGCTAGTATGAAGGACATCTAACATAGACTTTCGGTGTTAGAAAAAAGCAGACTTCCCATGGGAAGGGAAGAATTGCAAGTTCTCTCCCGCACAGTTGAAGATGATTTCATTGATTTGCAGGCTGGATTCGAGCTGCATACCCAGGCCATGGTGGAAGCTCTTCAAAGGAAGATGAACCGGAACACCTGCCAGCTAAGTATCGAACTCAAGTTCATATGCAACCAAATTGGGACCTTAGATAGATTCACTGAACGGTGAATGAATGATCTAAGTGAAGAACTCCGAGCTGAAATGGTTAATTCCCGTATTCCTGAGTGGCCCCAATGCAACTGGCTGGCTGAATATCAAGGCAAATTTCTAGATCTCCCTCTGCCTCCTCCCATTGACATTCCTCGTCCTCCACGTTTCGCCAATTCTATGTCATTAGAAGAAATTAAACATCGTCGTCTGCACCGCCTGTATTTCAATGCTCGGCAGCCCAACAATGTTCACATCGACGAGGAGGATGCATAGGACTCTGCTTTCCTTCCCCTTTTGCCACTCTACTTCACCTTTTTGATGGATGCCAAAGGGGGAAACAAATTATGACTTTTCATGACTTCTTTATAATTTCTCTATGCCTGTTTAAAAACTATGATTTTATATTTTCTGCTGTTGGGATGATAATTTTTTTTCTTAATGATTTAATGATACTATTGCAGTAAAGGTTACTGTGATTACTCTAATGGTTTATTGCAGGCACAATAAATCTGCAAATATGCACCAAGTAATTGGTTCTGAAATTGCAAAATTTTAATTATGCATGAATTTAGGGGGAGCCATAATTATTTTGTTTTCATCATCAAAAAGGGGGAGAATGTTGACTTATGTCATACTCTATCTTAAATGTTTTTATGATGACCATATTATATCTCTAATCATGCTCTATGCAATTTCAGGAAAAGAAATGTCATGATAGGAACCTTAAGGAGGAAAACATAAAGACTTGAAGTTATTGAAGGACGGAAGACATATTGAGTCCTAAAAGATAAATGTAAGATCTTTGCATTAATTGCTTTCCAATACAAGGCTTTAGGTCATTTCCATTATATATATATATATATATATATATATATATATATATATATATATGTGTGTGTGTGTGTGTGTGTGTGTGTGTGTGTGTGTGTGTGTGTGTGTGTTTATATATATATTAAATAGAAAGTTTTAAGATATTACTCTAAAATATATTAATCTATGTGTATAAAAGAGTTTTACAAAATCTTGGAGTAAATGGAATCTAAAAACTGTTAGAAAGATGTAAGCTCTTTTGAAAATTAATTTCCATACATTATGGTTCATAGAACTGCATAATCTAAGGAATGTAATAAGATTTCCCACCAATGACAAATCTTTTATATGGCAATAAATTAGTACTTTACAAGTGGCCACGTCTGTTTTGGAGATTGCCTGATATTATGGAAAGTGAATTAAATTATTTTTAAACATGTGATATTGTGCTTCCATAATTTAAGCTACGGATGTACAGCTATATGACACGAATCTAGCAAATTCCTTGATTCTCTCATAACAGCGTCTTACATAAAATATATGAATGAGAATAATTGTGTATTTGATCATATCACGTGATGGGCACATAATTAGGATATAAAATTAATTTTCCATCAATCGGCATACACAATTTGGGTTAATTCATGCAATCCGTTCCAACAGCCCAAGAGTAAACCAAGCATACAAGCAACGGTAAAAATATTAAGTATATCTATAAAAGGGAATGGACTGGTATTAAGCAAAAACACGAAAAACATACAAAGTAAATTACATATAGAATACGATTTCAAAACTGCTGTTTTTCCATAGCTTCTTCTTCATACAACCAGTTGCGATTACAATTGAAGAAGTAATCTATTTTTATATTTGTACTGTTCTTGGCACATACTATTGGTAATATCTTTGTACTGTTCTTGGCACATACTATTGGTAATATCTTTCTTGTTCATCATTGCATACTAGAGCCTTGCATTGCTAAGTGATTAATTGCCTTGATCAATAGACCTCTAGTTGTAATTTGATTTTCACATAATTGATACTATCTAGATCTATTTGTTAATCCGGTTTGGATTACGGTATTTTTTGCAATGAAGTTTAAGGAAGCATAGGTGCTTAAGAGTGCATAGGTGCTCAAGTACCAAGGGTGCTCAAGTGTTTGAAACTTGTATTGTAATTGAAGTAAAGTAATAAAAATGAGTCTCCAATACTAGTTGGTATTGGACGTGGATTAGGCTACTATTATAGATGGTAGTAGTTGAACCACATAAAAATCCTTATGTTTGTGTGATTGCTTATTGTATCACTGAGCTAACTAAGATTATCATTCATTTGGCTAAATATCAATCCAGCAGCCTAAATTCAGAATCTAACATTCCAATAATTAATTCAGCAGTCTACATTTACATATTAAAAATTTGACAAGTTTTAATATTCTATTCAGCAGCCTGCATTATACATTGATCATTCCACAAACCTAGACAATTAATTTAGCATATTGTATTCGTAATTTGGCATACATAGATATTCAATCCAGTATCTTGTATTGATTAAAAGAAAAAATTATTAAATTACAAAAGTTTAACATCGTTTGTTCCTACACTTATTCAACCCCCCTTCTAAGTGTGCCTATTTAAATTTCAGAAACCCTTTGTATATAGGCGCAAAAGAGGCATAACACTACTTCCAAATAAGCACTTAGGCCCAATTAACTGCAATGCACACACATATTAGAGAATCAAAAAGCGCAAAAACCGTGTTTCACGGAAGTCGGGGGGTGCCTAACACCTTCCCCTGCTTAATTAAGCCCCCAAACACTATGAAATCACAGTTTCCAAGACCAACTAATTAGAGTCCAATAATTGGGCCATATTGTAAAACCTTTCAAAACTCGATTGAGTGGTACAATCATTTAACTCATACCAACTGGCGGCTCTGTCTAATTCAGACCAATAAAATGAAATCTTTTCAAATCGTCGACATTGTATGTCAGCCTTTTCGTGAAAATCTCACCCTTCAGATCAAACAAACTCACATAGAAAATGTAAAGGGTAAGAAACACATTAGGAAGAGGGAGATGAAAATCTTTCCGGCATCGACAGGTGGCAACTCCGCTGTGGATAGTAGAGGGCTTAAGCCGCATTTCAAACTTTTTGATTCCCTTCTTTGTGCACGTGTGTGAAATGACGTCTTTACATTGAATGGATGTGAATGTCTCTTTTACCACGCTTTATATTAGTGCTTCACACAATGTCATCATTTTGCATACGGTGAGACATGATGAATGTATGTTGTGTGGTCCCTCCATTAGGAGGCAATCCCGTCGGTTGCTCATTACTGGACTCAAGATGAGACTAATCCCGATAGGCTTAGGAAAGGCACCACTCAGATCTGCTCCAATTGAAAGATCGGATTAACTTCCCGTCTAGTAGATTGTGATGATATGGGAACCTTCATGCCGAAAAGCCCGTGAGAGTAACCTAAGATAGGTCAACCTCCGATAAACTAAATGCGAATGAAAGTCTCTTCTTGCCTTTCCCTTTCAATTCAATGTAAATTTCAAATCCATGTAAATATCGTATTCATTCCTTGTCAATTTCATTATTGTACAGATATCAAATCATGTCATGCTATTCCGTCATCAAAACAACTGACGTTTATTTTGCAGAAGCATGTTGTTCACGCTTTATTAAGACTAAACTACCTACTATTCTTGTAAGTAAGATACTTCCCATTACCAGATCAAAGCCTATCCACTAACATGGATGAAAGCGCCCAAAACGAATTAGGTTCAGTATCTCAAAATGAGTTTGAGAGACTTCAAAATCAAATAGCAGAATTGGTTATCCTCCTGAAAGAACAAAGTAAAAGCACTCAGGGATAGACAGTGCCTACTCAACCAAAGTCCTCACAGGGTGGCAATCAAAGTGCTGATAAAAAGATGGAAACCCAGATACCTGAACCTCATTCCAATAAAAGAACCAATAACACCCCTAAAATCACTAATCTCAGGGAAGACCGGGAAACTGTGGATATAAGAAAGAAAGTCCAACAAATGGAAGAAACCATCTGATCTATAAAAGGGACTGGAAACTATGGAAGTGTCACCTATTCAGATCTCTACATATTTCTGGGGGATCGATATCTTGAGAAATTTGAAGTCCCAGAGTTTGAAAAGTATAATGGGGCAGGCGATCCATATATGCACCTGAAAGTATACATTAGCGAACTAGGGTCTTATGTAGAGGATGAAAAGCTCATAATGGAGTTATTCCAAAAGAGCCTCACTGGAGAGGCTAGAGCCTAGTATGCCCGACTGGACAATTCCAAAATCTATAGCTGGGAAGAGCTAGCCCATGCCTTTCTAAATCAATACAGATTCGAGTCACAACTGGCTCCAGATAGATATCAAATTGCCAAAGTTAAAAAGCAGAATATTGAGTCATTCAAAGAACATGCCCAAATATGAAGACGTCTGACTACTCAAGTAATCCCATCAATGACAGAAACTGAGATGGTAATGGCATTCATTGACATACAGGAAGCTCCATTCTATGAGAGAGTCCTAGCAGGCATAGGAAAACCATTCTCAAAGATGATTAAACACGATGAAATGGTAGACATGGGCCTAAAAGTAGGCAAGATTAAAGATCTCACAACCTTGGAAGCAGTCATCGAGCATATACAGTCTGGAAACTATGCGAGCACTCCCAAAAGGGTACCCGAGAAAGGTGATGAAGATGTGTCCCTTATTTTACAGGGTCAGGCTAAGAGGCCAACCTAAAGTTCCCCCATTTGGAAGAAGCAAGGCAATCTACCATTTCAATAATAGGCTGCAGTCAACCAATGCAAGGACAGAATGAGAAAATTTGAAATAACAAAAAATCGGGTGTTCACTCCACTGGGCGATTCCCTTGAAAATGTATTGGTGATGTTAATGGATCACAAGAAAATTACCGAATTGGCTCCACCTCTTGATCCAAAAAGCAAAAGATACAATCCAAGCCAGAGATGTGCTTATCACTCAGGGTCTCCGTGACACGATACAGAAGATTGTTGGCCCTTAAAGCATAAAATTCAAAATCTGATCAAAAGTGGCGATGTTGTGGTCTAACAACCTGACCAACCAAATGTCAACACCAACCTTTTGTTACAGCATGATACAAAGGGAGTGAACATGATCGGGTCAAGAAGCGCTGAAATCCATCCAAATCAAAAGTACATACGAAGGATGGAGGAATACCCCCAAATGAACAAATTAAATGTCCTAGAGTTAGAAAATTCAGAGGAATATAGAACAGTAATGAAAAAAATTGGAAACGATCCAGAATCAAGTAACTCTGCTAGCTAACTTGATAGTACACCAACATCAGGATACATGGTAGTTTTCACTCAACTATCAGAAAGCCAAGAGAAAAAAGTGGTTAACCATAATATGTAAGCCTATATCCCTCCAAAATAATTCAGTTGACTGAAGAAGATCAAAGTAGGCTAAAAGGAGAAAAAGAATGGAATGATAAAATTAGAAGAAGATCTGGCCAGCAGAAAAATCACCCGAAGGAATGCGAATTCCTAAAGAGGAAATATCAAACAACATTCCAAACATTGGCACCCGAAATCCTATGACATCGAGAGTCGGGGAGAGTACGCGAAGAAGGGTATTCACGCCTTTGGGGGACTCATTGGAAAATGTGTTAGCACAGTTGGTTGCGTGGAAAAAGATTACTGAGTTGCTGCCTCTTGTAAATCCCGAGATGAAAAGTTATAATTCTACCAAGATACGTCTCTATCATTCTAACTCACCTGGACATGTAACTGAGGAATGTTGGTCTCTAAAGCATAAAATCAAAGATCTCATTGAAAACGGAGAGCTGAGGATAGAAGTCCCCATGACCAGAAAAGGCGAAAGAGAAATGAAGAGCTTAAGATATCCACTCAAGACAGGCAGTTCAAAGGAGGTGACGGCTATGAGCATCAATCCTGGCTGAGAACAAGGTGGACTGGTCGTAATACGGGGAGTGATAGAGGAAACAAGAGAGTCCCCTAAGAAAACTCATCCGCCACCATCAAACATCTTGTTGCCTAAAGTCAGAAACCATATTTCTGATTTTACCCTCCTGGAAGATGAGGAGGAAATACTGATCCTTTCCAGTGCAGAAAAAGCTAAACAGAAAAGTTCCTTGCGATAAATACAACAACAGTTCGAGAGAGATTTCATAGTTAAATCCTCTCAAACACCTTTCAAACCAAACACCTTTTAAATTTCCAAAATATTTATCTTCCTGCACAGAGTACTAGCTCCAAACCATTCAAGCCAAGCCTGAACTACGTAGACCTAATCTCCCCCATCAACGGGAGTACGTAGGCAGCCATCTATGGTGCGGTCTAACCCCTACAAAAATCCAAAAACCCCTCAAACCAAGCTCAAACCCAAATAAACACTTTTTAACTGTTCAGGCCAAGCTTGAACTACGAAAGACCTGATCTCTCCCCATCAATGGGAGTACGTGGGCATCCATCTCTGGTGCGGTCTAACCCTCAAAAGAAAAAACCAAACACTCTACCTCTCAACCCAAAATCTAACCTAAATAAAAACCCAAAAACCAGTCTCAAGATACCAAATCAAACCTAAAAACCTACACCCAAGGAAAACCCTCAAGGTCAGCGACCCATGTTGAGAATAGCCAACGGCACCTCAATGTTATTCCATCAAATCTGGCATAAGTCCCGAAAAGGAAGAGACAATGATACATCAAGACGACCAGTCACATGGATGAAATGACAATCATCACAAGATGTAACCTGTCAACAACTTATCACTCCTGAAGTGCGAGAAGACTTGATCTCTTTTAACCTCCATCAGTACATGGGCAACCGTCGTGGCAAAGTCTATCTCATACCTGATGACTTATTCCCCCAGATCAGGACCACAAATCAAACCTTGCAGATCAAATCAAACTTGGGTAAAGTCATCACCAACCAAGCTGAGATCTTAGGGACAATTTAGTGGAGTCCGAAGGCCTCTTGACATCAATCATCAAAGTTAAAACAACAAAGTGATATATCAAGCATGATCATCAGTAAGGAACTTCAAAGAACCGACACCCTTAATCATAAATCTTCATCAAATCAGAAGAAAATCATCAAAGCCAATTGTGCCAATAAGTCAGAAACAATTATTGAGGGAATCCAAGCATCAAAGCCCAAATCTACTACATGTTCACCATATGGGTTCAGAGGTAAAAGACTCTTGCGATTTCGACATCTTATCAGCCCATCTGTCAAAGCAACTACCCCAGACAACAAGCAAGACTGGGGACATTTCAGAATCGACAATAACTCGATATTGGGACCCTTACAATAAGACCGGGGTAATCTTGGAAATAACGACAACTTAACATTGGGGCATTTATCAACCATCCTAAAAAGGAAAATGCACCAGCCAGCACCATCAGCATGGTCCATCATCAGAGGGACCTTAATGTCATTTCACTGGCGATCCGGTATGATCATGTGGGCTTTTCCAATTATACTTTTCTCAGAATAAATAATCCATATGTGACGTATGACTCTTTCATCTCTTTATGTACTCTCAGTCTCTAATTACATGCATTAGCAATAATATACTTGTTAAGTATTCTTTTGCTTAACTTGTTATGAATGAGATTAATTCTGATAAGCGTCCATGAAGCAAGAATCATGGGAATGATTAGAGAATTAAAACTATTTAACCCTTTTGATTAGGCACGATATCCTAGTTCAAAGCGCTTTTGGAACAGACTTGACCTCAAATGCATGTCTACACTTTGCGATTGCCCTGACTCTTAGTTGTGGGGCATGAGGTTATGGCAAAAATAATGGCAATTAATGAAAAGATAAAAGATAAGTCGTCAGCCTAATGTCTCAAATTGTGGCCTAGGTTACTCGAGTTATTAAGCATGAGGGGTGTTTTTACACTTGGTGCCCTAAAGTCATCTTGTTTGGGAGTCATCGGCCCAACGCTCATTACATGGGTAACTTAGCGCCTAAAAAAACAAGCATTATGAGGAAGAAGAAGGCGAGACCTAATCAGATCTGAATCATGGTCTAGGTTACTCGAGCAATTAAGCCTGAGGGGTGTTTTCATACCTGGTGCCCTAAAGTCGTTTAGTTTGGGAGTCACCGACCCAACACTCGCTACATGGGTAATTTAGAGCGTAAGAAAACAGACATTGCACAAGCTCATGCGAGGAGCAAATAGAGTGACTACTTGACTTAGCTCAAAGTGTGGCCTTTGTTACTAGAGCAAGTAAACTCGAAGGGTTGTCTTAACATCTAGTGCCCTAAAGCCGTCTGGTTTAAGAGTAATTGGTCTAAACTTGTGACGCCCCCAAAATTAGGTATACATCACCCATCTTGGGTCGTCAGATACATAGTACAGAATACAAATACAACTTAATAATACAACTGTCGTGTACAATACGACAAAACATAAACTGTGAGTTTGAATACAAATATTATCTTCTAGAGAGTATTCATACTCAAAAGGAGTCCTCATTACATTTATTAACACACCATTACATAGAATAGTGAGGACTACTAACTAATACTATTCTTCGGACCATCACTCCGTTCCCCGACTTGCCCCAGCTACGTTCTCATTTCCTGAAGAGAACAGTGAAAGAAAGGGTGAGCTCAACTAGCCCAGTAAGAAATATTATGACTAAGATAATGCAGAATAAATTATCATTAGCCTTCAACAATGTTAAACTGATAAAATATAATAGACATCAAGTTTAACTGTAACGGAACAAGCAATCCATTAAAAGAGTCAAGTAGAAAATAAACTCTACTATCTTTTATGATTTAAAAAGTTTTTCAACACTGTGATCGCTGGGACTCAGCTTAATAAAATAATCCACATCATCGAATCACCCCTGCACTACGGCCAAGGATATTCGTATATTCATTAATGGTCATGATCATGCCAACAACTGTCCATCAATGCACTACGGGCCAATGAGAACTTTTACCACATCATTTGTAACATTACGGTCATGATTATACCGAATAATCCCTGGTCATAATCATACCAAGTCCATCTATGCACTACATGCCACAGATGACTTTCAACATTTTATAAACATGAGGATGATGACAATGATATAAGAATTCAATAAAACAAGTTCAAGAATTAATTTATCCAGGAATTAACAACGTCCAAATTGTCCACATGATACTGCATTGTGGAGTAAAATTCAAGAATGCTTAGAAGAATATTTTCTTGAAAAGATACTGGATGAAACGCAACTATCAAGGATATTCCACAACTTTCATGGAGTATAGAAGTCAAAACTTAACCAACTGAGTACAATAAAGAATGGAATAACAAAAGAAATCACCATGCATGCGATAGACCGCACAGACAGGTTATTCCAATAGAATAATAAATAATGGAACCAGGTCCGGCGTAAATGCACAGACAGGATATTCCGACAGAATAATAAATAATGGAACCAGGTCCGGTGTAAAACACACAGACAGGATATTCCAACAGAATAATAATAAAACGGAACCAGGTCCGGTGTAAAACACACAGACAGGATGTTCCAACAGAATAATAAACGGAACCAGGTCCGGTGTAAAACACACAGACAGGATGTTCCAACAGAATAATAGAAGAATGTCACCAAGTATAGGGTAGACCGCGTATACTGGTTATTCCAACAGAATAATAACGAATGGAATAACAGAAGTTCTCTTCATGAATATAAAAGAAATAATATTCCCTACCTTAAAAGAACTGGATATTGGAAAAGTGATGTAGCAGAATACTTTTATTCTCTCTCTCTTATTCTCTCTATACTTTCTCTCTCTATAGCTTGAATGAATTCGTGAAAAATAATGAAGCCCTAGGCCTCTATTTATAGAAAAACTGAGGGTGGCTCTTGGTCTTAACGAAGGGTCAAATGACTCTTGGTCTTAACGAAGGATCAAATGACTCTTGGTAATATTGAAGGGACAACTACTATTGACGAAAGTAATTACTATTGACCAAGGTAAATACTATTGACGAAGGTAATTACTATTGACCAAGGTAAATACTATTGACGAAGGTAATTACTATTGACCAAGGTAAATACTATTGACGAAGGTAATTACTATTGACGACGGTAATTACTATTGACGATGGTAATTACTATTGACGAAGAGACTCTTAGATGATGACATATGGCCCCCCATAAAATAACCAAACTTACCACAACGTCTCAATTATTGATTTAATAATATAACATATTATACAGATGATACTATGACAATAATTTAAGAGATATGATGCAGCAATTACTGTAGCAATAATTGAGTATAGCTGAGTGACTTCTCACGTAAGCATCAATAATCAATACCGTGTGCTACTATGCAACCACGCGTATTACTGTACTTTTACTACCAAGTAGTTCAACAGTTTTAACGGTTTTAACGGTAACACCTCAGCCGTTATTTTTATAGAAAGATAATTCTGTCGTTTTCTCAATCCGACAATAATTCCGTTGTGGGGTCCACCAATGATTGTGCCGTCGTACGAATATTCCTCGACAAAAAGAATATTCTCCGACCAAACGAATATTTTATAACAACTTGCTTACTTTGCAAAATTTATAAATATTACCCACAACTATAACATTATATCAAATTAACTCCATAATATTCAAAAATGATATTTATAGAAAATTCATCTTTATTTATAAAAATTGGGGTCTTACAACCTCCCCTTCTTATGAAATTTCGCCCTCGAAATTAGGGTACGTACCTGGTATGTCGAAGAGGTAAGGATACCTTGATTTCATTTCTGATTCTAACTCCCAAGTCATTTCCTCAACATCGTGGTTTCTCCACAAAACTTTGACTTGAGGTATAACCTTGGAGCGTAGAATATGTTCCTTCTTATCCAAGATTTGAACAGGAACTTCTTCATACGTCAAATCCTCCGCTATTTCGTCCGGTTCTAACTCAATAATGTGGTTCGGGTCTTCCACATATTTGCGTAACATGGATATGTGGAAAACGTTATGAACACGAGACATACTTGGCGGTAAAGCGAGTCTATAAGCCACAGTTCCTACTCGATCGAGGATTAAAAATGGACCGATGAATCGAGGATTTAGCTTTCCTCTCTTTCCAAATCTCGTAACTCCTTTCCATGGAGCAACACGTAAGAACACATGATCTCCTACATCAAATTCCACGTCCTTTCGATGAAGATCAGCATAACTCTTTTGTCGATCTTGTGAGGTTTTTATACGTTGTCGGATCGTTTGAATCTTTTCTGTAGTCATACGTACCAACTCCGGTCCCAACAACGTTGCTTCGCCCACCTCATCCCAGCATACTGGAGAACGACATTTTCTTCCATACAATGCTTCGAATGGAGCCATGCCAATACTTGCTTGATAACTGTTGTTGTAGGAAAACTCCACCAATGGTAAGAACTTGTCCCAACTTCCCTTGAAGTCAAAGACACAGAGTCTTAATAGATCTTCAAGAGTTTGAATAGTCCTCTCTGATTGTCCGTCCGTCTGAGGATGATATGCTGAACTAAATCGTAACTCCGTGCCCATAGCTTTTTGTAAACTAACCCAAAATCGTGAAGTGAATCTTGGGTCTCGATCAGAAATTATGGATACTGGCATACCATGCAGTCTTACAATCTCGTTTATGTACATACGAGCAAGACGTTCAAGTGTATAAGTTTCTCGTATCGGTAAGAAATGAGCAGACTTGGTCAATCTATCAACAATGACCCAAATCGCATCAATACCTTGAGAAACCCTAGGAAGACCGGTAACGAAATCCATGGTAATGTGCTCCCACTTCCATTCTGGAATTTCAAGTGGTTGCAATGGACCTTTTGGTACTTGATGCTCCGCTTTGACTCGTTGACAAGTTAGACACCTTGAGATAAACAACGCTATCTCTCTCTTCATATTGCTCCACCAAAATGTATGACGAAGATCATGATACATTTTGGTACTTCCAGGATGGATTGCAAACGGTGTGTTGTGCGCCTCCATCATGATTTCATACTTTAAATCAGGGTTGTTAGGAACACAAAGTCTGGAGTTGACTCGAAGTATTCCTTCTTCATCGATTCTTGCTTCCGGCATAACACCTTCTTGCACTTTCTTCCTCATACGCATCAGCTCCAGGTCTGTAGCTTGAGCAGCTTTAACTTTATCGATTAAAGTCGGTTCTACTCGTATATTCGCCATCATCACATGGGTCCCTGGAGTCTTCAACTCTATCTCCATCCTTTGCAAGTCACACAAAATGGGTCTTTGCGTTGTTAATATTGCACTTGTACCCGCATATGATCTTCTACTCAATGCGTCAGCTACCACGTTCGCTTTTCCAGGATGGTATTGAATGGTATGATCATAATCTTTCAACAGTTCAAGCCAACGTCGTTGTCGCATGTTGAGTTCCTTTTGAGTGAAGAAATATTTGAGGCTTTTATGATCCGTAAAGATCTCCACTTTCTCTCCCATACAAGTAATGCCTCCAAATTTTAAGTGCAAAGACAACAGCTGCCAACTCTAGATCATGAGTAGGATAATTCCTCTCATATTCCTTGAGTTGTCTTGATGCATAGGCTATGACTTTTCCATGTTGCATGAGAACGCATCCCAACCCTTTGCTCGAAGCATCACTGTAGATGACAAATCCCTCCGAGCCAGATGGTATTGTTAGAACAGGTGCTGAAATGAGTCTCCTCTTGAGTTCTTGAAAACTCTGCTCACATTCTTCGCTCCAACCAAACTTTGTATCTTTCCGAGTCAGCTGAGTTAATGGAGTAGCGATTCGAGAAAATCCTTCCACGAATCTCCGATAATAACCAGCTAAACCAAGAAAGCTACGTACCTCGGTCACTGATTTAGGTTGCTCCCAGCTTTGAATAGCTTCAATCTTTGCCGGGTCAACCGATATTCCACGACTTGATACTACGTGCCCAAGGAATGCTACCTCCTCCAGCCAGAACTCGCATTTCTTCAACTTGGCATAAAGCTTGTATTCACGAAGCTTTTGGAGTACCAGCCTCAAGTGTTGCTCATGATCTTCACGGCTTTTGGAATAAATAAGGATGTCATCAATAAAGACGACCACAAAGTGATCCAAATATTCCTTGAATACCCGGTTCATCATATCCATGAAGGCAGCAGGAGCATTAGTCAATCCAAAGGACATGACTAGAATTCATAATGCCCGTACCGAGTTCTAAAAGCCGTCTTTGGAATATCCTCAGTTCTAACCTTCAGCTGATGATATCCAGAACGAAGATCGATCTTTGAAAAGAATTGTGCTCCTTGCAACTGGTCAAACAGGTCATCAATACGTGGCAATGGGTACCTGTTTTTGATGGTGACATGATTCAACTCCCGATAATCAATACAAAGTCGCATACTTCCATCTTTCTTCTTCACGAATAGAACAGGAGCTCCCCAAGGAGAAGTACTAGGACGAATAAAGCCAATGTCTAACAATTCCTGCAGTTGGATCTTTAACTCCTGAAGTTCAATAGGAGCCATTCGATATGGGGCTTTGGAAATGGGTTTTGTACCGGGTTCAAGATCGATACAAAATTCAATTTCACGCTCTGGGGGTAGGCCAGGAAGTTCTTCAGGGAATACGTCAGGGAATTTATTAACAATAGAAATATCATTCAAAACTGACGTATTTTTGTTTAGATCTGTGACATGAGCTAAGAAAGCTTGACATCCGTTTTTCAATAAACGAATAGCTTTATGGCTTGAGATGACAGCGATTGATTTTAATGGTTTGGTTGCTTGAATTCGCATAATAGGTCGATTAGGAATATGAAAACTAACAACCTTACGAAAACAATCAATTTTTGCATAATGAGTAGTTAACCAATCAATCCCTAGAATCACGTCAAATGCAAGTATTTTTAATGAAATCAGATCGATAGGTAATGTGTGGGTACCAACTTGAACCAAACAAGACTTATAAACAGTGGAGGTAATGAAGGTTTCTCCCAACGGAGTTTCCACAGATAAGTCAAAGTCTAATTTCTCCGGAATCAAATTTAATCGATGAGCGCAAGTAGGAGAAATAAAAGAATGGGTTGAACCGGTATCAAATAAAGTATAAACTTCTTTAGAGTTTATAATAAGCTTACCCGTGATGACCTCATTCGGGTTCCTTGCTCTCTGGGAGTTCACAACAAACGCTCTCCCTTGCACAACCGGTTTTGACTTTTCTGGGACGGCTTTTGGTGCCTCCATCCTAGCTGAATTTGTCTTCGGTAAACGACAAAATCGGGCTAAATGACCTTCTCTTCCACAATTATAACATGCTTTGGACGGCATCGCGCAGTTTGGACTGATGTGCCCCTCCCCTCCGCATTTGAAACATATGATAGGTGGTCGTTCTCCTTCCTTAACGACAGGTGCTGGTGCTGACGTCTTTCCATCATTGTTGAATCTCCTCTTCTTGAAATGTCCCTGATTACCACCGAAGTGGTTACCATTTCTGGCCTGTTGATTCCCTCCACGCTTGTTGTCACCGCTTCGATGACTGCTCTCACTGGTATTATCATTTTGCCGGCTGCTCTCTTTTGGTTGCGTTGTCTCGTTATCGCGCTCCACCAACTGAGCCCTATTTACAACATCTGAATACAAACACAGTTTATGAGAAACAAGATGTTGACGTATCTCCGGCTTCAAACCTCTTAAAAACATCCGCGTCATTCTTTCTTCATTATCCACCAGGTGGGACGCAAACCGGGATAACTCCGCAAATTTTGCCTCGTACTGCGACACGGTCATATTATTCTGCTCCAATTTGATGAACTCCACCTCCTTCATGTGACGAATACTCTCGGGAAAGTATTTGTCGTTAAACAGCTCTTGGAACTTCTCCCAGGACATCTTCAGTGCGGCAGGTTGAGTACGCTTTATCGATTCCCACCAGTAATCTGCCTCTCCTCGCAACATAAAGGCGGCAAAGGGAACCTTTTGCTCCTCGGAGCAACCCAAGACATCAAATATCTTGGTGATCTGCTTTATCCATGTTTCAGCTACAAGTGGTTTGGGTTCTCCCTTAAACTCCGGTGGTCCCAGCTCCTTAAACTGTTTAGCGGTGACCGCCAGAGAGTTTCCAGTATTTCCACCTACGTTGTGGACAGGAGCCGCTTTCACCTGTTGTTGCATGAATTGCATAAAGCCTCTGAACATTTGATCATTCATCATTTGGTCAGTGTTGTTGTTTGCATGAGGATTGACACCTTCCTGATGCACATTATCCTGATTATTGATATGTGGTGAATCAACAGTCGTCTGTGCTCCATTGCTATTCTCAACATTCTCAGATGCCATTTTCAGATACTGCCACAAAATAAAAATTAATTGATATGTCATATATTATCCTTATATTATGACCGACCAATTAAATACCATGCAAATAAACTTAGGTATGTCATACTAGCGAAGGAATTCCCCGTCTCTCCCCTCCTAGTTCTATTCTCACATCTTAGCCAGGGATCATATCCCTAAGCTCTGATACCAACTGTGACGCCCCCAAAATTAGGTATACATCACCCATCTTGGGTCGTCAGATACATAGTACAGAATACAAATACAACTTAATAATACAACTGTCGTGTACAATACGACAAAACATAAACTGTGAGTTTGAATACAAATATTATCTTCTAGAGAGTATTCATACTCAAAAGGAGTCCTCATTACATTTATTAACACACCATTACATAGAATAGTGAGGACTACTAACTAATACTATCATTCGGACCATCACTCCGTTCCCCGACTTGCCCCAGCTACGTTCTCATTTCCTGAAGAGAACAGTGAAAGAAAGGGTGAGCTCAACTAGCCCAGTAAGAAATATTATGACTAAGATAATGCAGAATAAATTATCATTAGCCTTCAACAATGTTAAACTGATAAAATATAATAGACATCAAGTTTAACTGTAGCGGAACAAGCAATCCATTAAAAGAGTCAAGTAGAAAATAAACTCTACTATCTTTTATGATTTAAAAAGTTTTTCAACACTGTGATCGCTGAGACTCAGCTTAATAAAATAATCCACATCATCGAATCACCCCTGCACTACGGCCAAGGATATTCGTATATTCATTAATGGTCATGATCATGCCAACAACTGTCCATCAATGCACTACGGGCCAATGAGGACTTTTACCACATCATTTGTAACATTACGGTCATGATTATACCGAATAATCCCTGGTCATAATCATACCAAGTCCATCTATGCACTACATGCCACAGATGACTTTCAACATTTTATAAACATGAGGATGATGACAATGATATAAGAATTCAATAAAACAAGTTCAAGAATTAATTTATCCAGGAATTAACAACGTCCAAATTGTCAACATGATACTGCATTGTGGAGTAAAATTCAAGAATGCTTAGAAGAATATTTTCTTGAAAAGATACTGGATGAAACGCAACTATCAAGGATATTCCACAAATTTCATGGAGTATAGAAGTCAAAACTTAACCAACTGAGTACAATAAAGAATGGAATAACAAAAGAAATCACCATGCATGCGATAGACCGCACAGACAGGTTATTCCAATAGAATAATAAATAATGGAACCAGGTCCGGCGTAAACGCACAGACAGGATATTCCGACAGAATAATAAATAATGGAACCAGGTCCGGTGTAAAACACACAGACAGGATATTCCAACAGAATAATAATAAAACGGAACCAGGTCCGGTGTAAAACACACAGACAGGATGTTCCAACAGAATAATAAACGGAACCAGGTCCGGTGTAAAACACACAGACAGGATGTTCCAACAGAATAATAGAAGAATGTCACCAAGTATAGGGTAGACCGCGTATACTGGTTATTCCAACAGAATAATAACGAATGGAATAACAGAAGTTCTCTTCATGAATATAAAAGAAATAATATTCCCTACCTTAAAAGAACTGGATATTGGAAAAGTGATGTAGCAGAATACTTTTATTCTCTCTCTCTTATTCTCTCTATACTTTCTCTCTCTATAGCTTGAATGAATTCGTGAAAAATAATGAAGCCCTAGGCCTCTATTTATAGAAAAACTGAGGGTGGCTCTTGGTCTTAACGAAGGGTCAAATGACTCTTGGTCTTAACGAAGGGTCAAATGACTCTTGGTAATATTGAAGGGACAACTACTATTGACGAAAGTAATTACTATTGACCAAGGTAAATACTATTGACGAAGGTAATTACTATTGACCAAGGTAAATACTATTGACGAAGGTAATTACTATTGACCAAGGTAAATACTATTGACGAAGGTAATTACTATTGACGACGGTAATTACTATTGACGACGGTAATTACTATTGACGAAGAGACTCTTAGATGATGACATATGGCCCCCCATAAAATAACCAAACTTACCACAACGTCTCAATTATTGATTTAATAATATAACATATTATACAGATGATACTATGACAATAATTTAAGAGATATGATGCAGCAATTACTGTAGCAATAATTGAGTATAGCTGAGTGACTTCTCACGTAAGCATCAATAATCAATACCGTGTGCTACTATGCAACCACGCGTATTACTGTACTTTTACTACCGAGTAGTTCAACAGTTTTAACGGTTTTAACGGTAACACCTCAGCCGTTATTTTTATAGAAAGATAATTCTGTCGTTTTCTCAATCCGACAATAATTCCGTTGTGGGGTCCACCAATGATTGTGCCGTCGTACGAATATTCCCCGACAAAAAGAATATTCTCCGACCAAACGAATATTTTATAACAACTTGCTTACTTTGCAAAATTTATAAATATTACCCACAACTATAACATTATATCAAATTAACTCCATAATATTCAAAAATGATATTTATAGAAAATTCATCTTTATTTATAAAAATTGGGGTCTTACAACCTCCCCTTCTTATGAAATTTCGCCCTCGAAATTAGGGTACGTACCTGGTATGTCGAAGAGGTAAGGATACCTTGATTTCATTTCTGATTCTAACTCCCAAGTCATTTCCTCAACATCGTGGTTTCTCCACAAAACTTTGACTTGAGGTATAACCTTGGAGCGTAGAATATGTTCCTTCTTATCCAAGATTTGAACAGGAACTTCTTCATACGTCAAATCCTCCGCTATTTCGTCCGGTTCTAACTCAATAATGTGGTTCGGGTCTTCCACATATTTGCGTAACATGGATATGTGGAAAACGTTATGAACACGAGACATACTTGGCGGTAAAGCGAGTCTATAAGCCACAGTTCCTACTCGATCGAGGATTAAAAATGGACCGATGAATCGAGGATTTAGCTTTCCTCTCTTTCCAAATCTCGTAACTCCTTTCCATGGAGCAACACGTAAGAACACATGATCTCCTACATCAAATTCCACGTCCTTTCGATGAAGATCAGCATAACTCTTTTGTCGATCTTGTGAGGTTTTTATACGTTGTCGGATCGTTTGAATCTTTTCTGTAGTCATACGTACCAACTCCGGTCCCAACAACGTTGCTTCGCCCACCTCATCCCAGCATACTGGAGAACGACATTTTCTTCCATACAATGCTTCGAATGGAGCCAT
Organism: Panax notoginseng; assembly: GCA_016801055.1. Lineage (NCBI taxonomy): Eukaryota > Viridiplantae > Streptophyta > Magnoliopsida > Apiales > Araliaceae > Panax > Panax notoginseng. The sequence goes on from CM029014.1 coordinate 90,424,017, forward strand.
GCCAATACTTGCTTGATAACTGTTGTTGTAGGAAAACTCCACCAATGGTAAGAACTTGTCCCAACTTCCCTTGAAGTCAAAGACACAGAGTCTTAATAGATCTTCAAGAGTTTGAATAGTCCTCTCTGATTGTCCGTCCGTCTGAGGATGATATGCTGAACTAAATCGTAACTCCGTGCCCATAGCTTTTTGTAAACTAACCCAAAATCGTGAAGTGAATCTTGGGTCTCGATCAGAAACTATGGATACTGGCATACCATGCAGTCTTACAATCTCGTTTATGTACATACGAGCAAGACGTTCAAGTGTATAAGTTTCTCGTATCGGTAAGAAATGAGCAGACTTGGTCAATCTATCAACAATGACCCAAATCGCATCAATACCTTGAGAAACCCTAGGAAGACCGGTAACGAAATCCATGGTAATGTGCTCCCACTTCCATTCTGGAATTTCAAGTGGTTGCAATGGACCTTTTGGTACTTGATGCTCCGCTTTGACTCGTTGACAAGTTAGACACCTTGAGATAAACAACGCTATCTCTCTCTTCATATTGCTCCACCAAAATGTATGACGAAGATCATGATACATTTTGGTACTTCCAGGATGGATTGCAAACGGTGTGTTGTGCGCCTCCATCATGATTTCATACTTTAAATCAGGGTTGTTAGGAACACAAAGTCTGGAGTTGACTCGAAGTATTCCTTCTTCATCGATTCTTGCTTCCGGCATAACACCTTCTTGCACTTTCTTCCTCATACGCATCAGCTCCAGGTCTGTAGCTTGAGCAGCTTTAACTTTATCGATTAAAGTCGGTTCTACTCGTATATTCGCCATCATCACATGGGTCCCTGGAGTCTTCAACTCTATCTCCATCCTTTGCAAGTCACACAAAATGGGCCTTTGCGTTGTTAATATTGCACTTGTACCCGCATATGATCTTCTACTCAATGCGTCAGCTACCACGTTCGCTTTTCCAGGATGGTATTGAATGGTATGATCATAATCTTTCAACAGTTCAAGCCAACGTCGTTGTCGCATGTTGAGTTCCTTTTGAGTGAAGAAATATTTGAGGCTTTTATGATCCGTAAAGATCTCCACTTTCTCCCCATACAAGTAATGCCTCCAAATTTTAAGTGCAAAGACAACAGCTGCCAACTCTAGATCATGAGTAGGATAATTCCTCTCATATTCCTTGAGTTGTCTTGATGCATAGGCTATGACTTTTCCATGTTGCATGAGAACGCATCCCAACCCTTTGCTCGAAGCATCACTGTAGATGACAAATCCCTCCGAGCCAGATGGTATTGTTAGAACAGGTGCTGAAATGAGTCTCCTCTTGAGTTCTTGAAAACTCTGCTCACATTCTTCGCTCCAACCAAACTTTGTATCTTTCCGAGTCAGCTGAGTTAATGGAGTAGCGATTCGAGAAAATCCTTCCACGAATCTCCGATAATAACCAGCTAAACCAAGAAAGCTACGTACCTCGGTCACTGATTTAGGTTGCTCCCAGCTTTGAATAGCTTCAATCTTTGCCGGGTCAACCGATATTCCACGACTTGATACTACGTGCCCAAGGAATGCTACCTCCTCCAGCCAGAACTCGCATTTCTTCAACTTGGCATAAAGCTTGTATTCACGAAGCTTTTGGAGTACCAGCCTCAAGTGTTGCTCATGATCTTCACGGCTTTTGGAATAAATAAGGATGTCATCAATAAAGACGACCACAAAGTGATCCAAATATTCCTTGAATACCCGGTTCATCATATCCATGAAGGCAGCAGGAGCATTAGTCAATCCAAAGGACATGACTAGGAATTCATAATGCCCGTACCGAGTTCTAAAAGCCGTCTTTGGAATATCCTCAGTTCTAACCTTCAGCTGATGATATCCAGAACGAAGATCGATCTTTGAAAAGAATTGTGCTCCTTGCAACTGGTCAAACAGGTCATCAATACGTGGCAATGGGTACCTGTTTTTGATGGTGACATGATTCAACTCCCGATAATCAATACAAAGTCGCATACTTCCATCTTTCTTCTTCACGAATAGAACAGGAGCTCCCCAAGGAGAAGTACTAGGACGAATAAAGCCAATGTCTAACAATTCCTGCAGTTGGATCTTTAACTCCTGAAGTTCAATAGGAGCCATTCGATATGGGGCTTTGGAAATGGGTTTTGTACCGGGTTCAAGATCGATACAAAATTCAATTTCACGCTCTGGGGGTAGGCCAGGAAGTTCTTCAGGGAATACGTCAGGGAATTTATTAACAATAGAAATATCATTCAAAACTGACGTATTTTTGTTTAGATCTGTGACATGAGCTAAGAAAGCTTGACATCCGTTTTTCAATAAACGAATAGTTTTATGGCTTGAGATGACAGCGATTGATTTTAATGGTTTGGTTGCTTGAATTCGCATAATAGGTCGATTAGGAATATGAAAACTAACAACCTTACGAAAACAATCAATTTTTGCATAATGAGTAGTTAACCAATCAATCCCTAGAATCACGTCAAATGCAAGTATTTTTAATGAAATCAGATCGATAGGTAATGTGTGGGTACCAACTTGAACCAAACAAGACTTATAAACAGTGGAGGTAATGAAGGTTTCTCCCAACGGAGTTTCCACAGATAAGTCAAAGTCTAATTTCTCCGGAATCAAATTTAATCGATGAGCGCAAGTAGGAGAAATAAAAGAATGGGTTGAACCGGTATCAAATAAAGTATAAACTTCTTTAGAGTTTATAATAAGCTTACCCGTGATGACCTCATTCGGGTTCCTTGCTCTCTGGGAGTTCACAACAAACGCTCTCCCTTGCACAACCGGTTTTGACTTTTCTGGGACGGCTTTTGGTGCCTCCATCCTAGCTGAATTTGTCTTCGGTAAACGACAAAATCGGCTAAATGACCTTCTCTTCCACAATTATAACATGCTTTGGACGGCATCGCGCAGTTTGGACTGATGTGCCCCTCCCCTCCGCATTTGAAACATATGATAGGTGGTCGTTCTCCTTCCTTAACGACAGGTGCTGGTGCTGACGTCTTTCCATCATTGTTGAATCTCCTCTTCTTGAAATGTCCATTCTTATTGTTTTGGCCCTGATTACCACCGAAGTGGTTACCATTTCTGGCCTGTTGATTCCCTCCACGCTTGTTGTCACCGCTTCGATGACTGCTCTCACTGGTATTATCATTTTGCCGGCTGCTCTCTTTTGGTTGCGTTGTCTCGTTATCGCGCTCCACCAACTGAGCCCTATTTACAACATCTGAATACAAACACAGTTTATGAGAAACAAGATGTTGACGTATCTCCGGCTTCAAACCTCTTAAAAACATCCGCGTCATTCTTTCTTCATTATCCACCAGGTGGGACGCAAACCGGGATAACTCCGCAAATTTTGCCTCGTACTGCGACACGGTCATATTATTCTGCTCCAATTTGATGAACTCCACCTCCTTCATGTGACGAATACTCTCGGGAAAGTATTTGTCGTTAAACAGCTCTTGGAACTTCTCCCAGGACATCTTCAGTGCGGCAGGTTGAGTACGCTTTATCGATTCCCACCAGTAATCTGCCTCTCCTCGCAACATAAAGGCGGCAAAGGGAACCTTTTGCTCCTCGGAGCAACCCAAGACATCAAATATCTTGGTGATCTGCTTTATCCATGTTTCAGCTACAAGTGGTTTGGGTTCTCCCTTAAACTCCGGTGGTCCCAGCTCCTTAAACTGTTTAGCGGTGACCGCCAGAGAGTTTCCAGTATTTCCACCTACGTTGTGGACAGGAGCCGCTTTCACCTGTTGTTGCATGAATTGCATAAAGCCTCTGAACATTTGATCATTCATCATTTGGTCAGTGTTGTTGTTTGCATGAGGATTGACACCTTCCTGATGCACATTATCCTGATTATTGATATGTGGTGAATCAACAGTCGTCTGTGCTCCATTGCTATTCTCAACGTTCTCAGATGCCATTTTCAGATACTGCCACAAAATAAAAATTAATTGATATGTCATATATTATCCTTATATTATGACCGACCAATTAAATACCATGCAAATAAACTTAGGTATGTCATACTAGCGAAGGAATTCCCCGTCTCTCCCCTCCTAGTTCTATTCTCACATCTTAGCCAGGGATCATATCCCTAAGCTCTGATACCAACTGTGACGCCCCCAAAATTAGGTATACATCACCCATCTTGGGTCGTCAGATACATAGTACAGAATACAAATACAACTTAATAATACAACTGTCGTGTACAATACGACAAAACATAAACTGTGAGTTTGAATACAAATATTATCTTCTAGAGAGTATTCATACTCAAAAGGAGTCCTCATTACATTTATTAACACACCATTACATAGAATAGTGAGGACTACTAACTAATACTATCATTCGGACCATCACTCCGTTCCCCGACTTGCCCCAGCTACGTTCTCATTTCCTGAAGAGAACAGTGAAAGAAAGGGTGAGCTCAACTAGCCCAGTAAGAAATATTATGACTAAGATAATGCAGAATAAATTATCATTAGCCTTCAACAATGTTAAACTGATAAAATATAATAGACATCAAGTTTAACTGTAGCGGAACAAGCAATCCATTAAAAGAGTCAAGTAGAAAATAAACTCTACTATCTTTTATGATTTAAAAAGTTTTTCAACACTGTGATCGCTGGGACTCAGCTTAATAAAATAATCCACATCATCGAATCACCCCTGCACTACGGCCAAGGATATTCGTATATTCATTAATGGTCATGATCATGCCAACAACTGTCCATCAATGCACTACGGGCCAATGAGGACTTTTACCACATCATTTGTAACATTACGGTCATGATTATACCGAATAATCCCTGGTCATAATCATACCAAGTCCATCTATGCACTACATGCCACAGATGACTTTCAACATTTTATAAACATGAGGATGATGACAATGATATAAGAATTCAATAAAACAAGTTCAAGAATTAATTTATCCAGGAATTAACAACGTCCAAATTGTCAACATGATACTGCATTGTGGAGTAAAATTCAAGAATGCTTAGAAGAATATTTTCTTGAAAAGATACTGGATGAAACGCAACTATCAAGGATATTCCACAAATTTCATGGAGTATAGAAGTCAAAACTTAACCAACTGAGTACAATAAAGAATGGAATAACAAAAGAAATCACCATGCATGCGATAGACCGCACAGACAGGTTATTCCAATAGAATAATAAATAATGGAACCAGGTCCGGCGTAAACGCACAGACAGGATATTCCGACAGAATAATAAATAATGGAACCAGGTCCGGTGTAAAACACACAGACAGGATATTCCAACAGAATAATAATAAAACGGAACCAGGTCCGGTGTAAAACACACAGACAGGATGTTCCAACAGAATAATAAACGGAACCAGGTCCGGTGTAAAACACACAGACAGGATGTTCCAACAGAATAATAGAAGAATGTCACCAAGTATAGGGTAGACCGCGTATACTGGTTATTCCAACAGAATAATAACGAATGGAATAACAGAAGTTCTCTTCATGAATATAAAAGAAATAATATTCCCTACCTTAAAAGAACTGGATATTGGAAAAGTGATGTAGCAGAATACTTTTATTCTCTCTCTCTTATTCTCTCTATACTTTCTCTCTCTATAGCTTGAATGAATTCGTGAAAAATAATGAAGCCCTAGGCCTCTATTTATAGAAAAACTGAGGGTGGCTCTTGGTCTTAACGAAGGGTCAAATGACTCTTGGTCTTAACGAAGGATCAAATGACTCTTGGTAATATTGAAGGGACAACTACTATTGACGAAAGTAATTACTATTGACCAAGGTAAATACTATTGACGAAGGTAATTACTATTGACCAAGGTAAATACTATTGACGAAGGTAATTACTATTGACCAAGGTAAATACTATTGACGAAGGTAATTACTATTGACGACGGTAATTACTATTGACGACGGTAATTACTATTGACGAAGAGACTCTTAGATGATGACATATGGCCCCCCATAAAATAACCAAACTTACCACAACGTCTCAATTATTGATTTAATAATATAACATATTATACAGATGATACTATGACAATAATTTAAGAGATATGATGCAGCAATTACTGTAGCAATAATTGAGTATAGCTGAGTGACTTCTCACGTAAGCATCAATAATCAATACCGTGTGCTACTATGCAACCACGCGTATTACTGTACTTTTACTACCAAGTAGTTCAACAGTTTTAACGGTTTTAACGGTAACACCTCAGCCGTTATTTTTATAGAAAGATAATTCTGTCGTTTTCTCAATCCGACAATAATTCCGTTGTGGGGTCCACCAATGATTGTGCCGTCGTACGAATATTCCTCGACAAAAAGAATATTCTCCGACCAAACGAATATTTTATAACAACTTGCTTACTCTGCAAAATTTATAAATATTACCCACAACTATAACATTATATCAAATTAACTCCATAATATTCAAAAATGATATTTATAGAAAATTCATCTTTATTTATAAAAATTGGGGTCTTACAAAACTCGTTAAATGGGTAACTCTAAATAGCCTAAGAAAACGAGACAAGTTAAGCGAGAGAAAAAGAAAAAATTTGCAAATTGTGGAAATGAAACCCCTGCTAAGAGTTGCGTCACTCATAGTGCACGTGTCATATAAAATCAAGTCTACGAAGAAGAATGTCAAGAGCGAAGATGAAGTATCTACAAAAATGGACTTGTTTCAGTTGTACAGCTAGCTTGCAAATTTTTGTACTTGCAAATATAGGACCTTAAAATGGTTATTCGAATTTAAGGTCCCTGTAATAGTAAAAATTGTATGTGTGGTGTTCGGACATACTTTGATGGCTTTTATGCCCATAAATAGCCCGACACTTATATATATATATATATATATATATATATATATATATATATATATATATATATATATATATATATATATATGTTATTTTGTCGAAGATGCTTCACACCTTGAGAGTAAAATCAGGATAAGCCGAATACGGAATAAAATGGAAGTATCAAAGACCTCAATTACTATGTGAGCATAAGGGTTTGAAAACCTATTTTCAAAACATCATTTCTGTATATTTTTCTTAAAATTAAACTTTTCAATAAGTCAAACCCTTTGTATATAGGTGCAAAAGAGGCATAGCACTACTTCCAAATAAAGCACTTAGGCGCAATTAACTGTGATGCACACACACATATACACACATTAAAGAATCAAAAAGCGCAGTAACCGTGTTTCATGGAAGTCGGGGGGGTTCCTATCACCTTCCCCTCGCATAATCAAGCCTCCAATCTCTATGAAATCTCGGTTTCCAAGACCAACTAAATAGAGTCCAATAATTGGGCCATATTTTCAAAACTCGATTGAGTTAGTACAACCATTTAACTAATATCAACTGACGGCTTTGTCTAATTTGGACCAATAAAATGAAATCTTTTCAAATCGTCGACATTATTTGTTGGCCTTTTCCAGAAAATCTCACCCTTCAGATCAAATAAGCTCACATAAAAAATGTAAAGGGCAATAAACATATTAGGAAGAGGGTGATGAAAATCTTTTCGGCATCGACAATGACCAAGTATTTTACTCGTCCGTTAAATTAAACTGCTGACAGAAGCCTAGAGGGACGGACCCAGGGGTCCAAGTAGGGGTCACCGCCCCTATTATTATTTTTTCATCCCTGGTTTATGTATATATTTTTCTATGTGCCTTACTAGATTTATATGCATTGTTCAGTATTCCATAAATTTATGCCCACGTGAATATAAATTTAATCCATTTTAGCTTGGCCCCCTACTTATTTAGTGATTTATAATTTTATTTCTAATTTTCACGTCACCATGTTAGACATAAAAAAATTATTAATATAATTATCACTATATTATTTTTAAATTTATATTTGTATTTATATTTTTTTAATATATATATTGTGCCAAAGCCTCCACTAGGGATAAATTTTAGGGTTATTTACACTTTCTAGTACATTTTTAGAAAAAATTACAACAAAAGTGCATCAAGAAAATATTTACAGTATTAATACAATTTCAATATTTTATTTACAAAATTAGTACATTTGGTATCCCATTAATTTAGTTGGGTGTTTTAATGGGTTGCTGATTTGGCAAATCCGTTCTGCAATGCTAAATGTTCCCAGTTGGTTGCCTAATCTGTGACAATTTGAATTGCATGCATTTCCCCTTTGTCGTTTCTCTCTCTTTTTTACTAAAGGCTTCTTTAGTTAGAAACCTTTATTTTCTAATTTGGGAACTTGGAAACCAAATTTCTCTTCTTCTCCTTTTGATTTCTGTCGGTGTTCTTTTCGTTCATGTCGGCATTGATCTCCGATTGCCGTCGCTGTAAGACCCCGAATTTTATGAAATAAAAGTATTCAATTTTTCTATTTTGGTAAATAGTTAAATTGATAAAAGTTCAAAGTTAAGGAAGATATTTGAAAATTTTGCAAAGTAAGCAAGTTGTTATAAAATATTCGTTGTGTAGGGAAATATTCATTTGGTCGGGGAATATTCTTTTTGTCGGAGAATATTTGTACGACGACACCATCATTGGTGGACCCCACAACAGAATAACTGTCGAAGTTAGAAAACGATAGAAATAACTTTTTATAAAAAATAACGGCGAAAGTTTTTATCGTTAAACTGTTGAAATACCCAGTGGTATAAGTACAGTAATACGTGTGGTTTTATAGTAGCACACGGTATTGATTATTGATGCTTGCGTGAGAAGTTACTCAGTTATACTCAATTATTGTTACAGTAATTGCTGCAGAGTATCTTACGTTATTTCATTCAATTATTGTCACAGTACCATCTGCATAATATTTTATATTATTTAATCAATAATTGAGACGATAATGTTATTTATATTATTATTTACAATATTGACGATGTCTAGAAAGTTCTGTCGATGAGAGGTTTGGTTATCTAATTGCTCGCCAATAGGGAGAAAGCATTATCCGAAAGCCCCATCTTTCTTGTGAATGATCTGGTTGTTAAATATTGTGAGGTATAATATTAATGATGAATAATTGTTAATAGATTAAAAATGTGTTTATTAAAGATAAGTGATTTGTGGTAAATATTTATTCAATTTTTGATATAAATAGAGGGGTTTGTTATAAGATGTTTGTTATAAGTTTGACTTATTATTCCATGAAGAGATATGCTAATTTTTCAGATCGTTGGTTGAAGTTATAATAGTAAATCAATATGGATCATTGGTTGAAGATATAATAGTAAATCAATATGGACCGCTGGTGGAAAGTTATAATAGTAAATCAATATGGATCGCTGGTTTAAAGTTTTAATAGTAAATCAGTATGGACCGTTGCTTTAAGTTTTAATAGTAAATCAATATGAACCGTCCGTTTAAAAGTAAATTAATCTGAGCTGTTCATGAATTAGTTACTATTCAGTCCTTTTTCCTATAAATAGAAGCTCATTCCTTCATTATTTCTTACGAATTCACTGAAACTCTAGAGAGAAAAACTATAGAGAGAAATAAGAGGAGTATTCTTCTACTACTACCCTACTTTAGTATTCAATCTTCTACTAATGTTATTTTTTTTATATTCGTAAGGGATATTATTTATTGTATTCGTAAGGGATATTATTTGTTGTATTCGTAAGGGGTATTATTTCTTTCGTATTTATGAAGAGAGTTATTTTCTTTTAATACTCGTAAGGGTTATTATTCCATTCTTTATTATTCTGTTAGAATAACCTGTCTATGCGGACTACTGCATGCATGGTGAAATCCTTTGTTCTTCCATTCTTTATTATTTTGTGGGAATAACCTGTCTACTCAGATGCGGTTCTACTCGGATTACCGCATGCCTGGTGAATAACCCTTCATATTCAATTGTTATTAAATTGTGGAAATGATCTGACTACGTGGATTACTGCACGGCGGGTGAAAATCTATTTGCAGTTTCTATATTCTTTTATACTCGTATGAGATATCATTTCTTTTGTACTCGTCATGGAATATCGTTGTCTTTTATATTTTCCTTTTATGAGTACTATTCACGGAGTACTATTCACGTATATGGTACTATTCACGTATACGGTACTATTTACAAATACAGAGTACTATTCACGGGTTACTATTTATGAGTTACTATTCACGAGTTACTATTCATGAATACTACTACAAAACAGTAAATAGACAACACTTAAACTACAACATTTTTATAAAAAATGTTGTGGTATTTTTTTTCACAACGTTTTTTAACAAAACGTTGTAGATACATATGAAAAAACGTTATCTATTTAAATGAACATTTTTTTGTTTTAAATAGATAATGTTTTTTAAAAAAATGTTGTGTATGTTAAAAACGCGGAGCTTAAAAAAAATTGCAACTAAGTGAAAACTTGAAATAATTTTATAATGATACTCTATCAGTGCCCTTGCCCGCTCCCAGTCTCTCACAGGCCAGATCTAAAATCTCGATTCCAAACTCCTCAGCCTCTTGCCCTCTTGCCTCTCGACTGTCGGGGGAAAGTGATGAGCTGCTTTTCTTTGTTTCTCTCCCGCGGTTTGTAGATGGTATTGGAGTCGAATCTGGTTATCGGCTTCCACGAGCGAGTCGAAGGTGTTTTAGTTGAAGATGAAGGGGGATTATCATAGGTATATAGCGGACTTTAAAGTTAGAGATGAGCCGAAGGAGGCTGTTGAGGATACTATGAATTCCTATAAGGCTGCTCAGGTATTTTATATTTCTAATTTTTAGGGCTTTACGGTATGTTGTAGAAAAATGTTGAATTAAGCTCAGATTTGTGTATGTTGTAATTTATTAGATCAATATTAAGCTGCTAGCGAATTATCTAAAATTTGATATCTATCTTCTGAATTATTGATTGAGATTGTTCTGAAATAATAAAATATCCAGATTGTTCGTAAAATTTAGATTTGATTTTCAAACTAGAGTGGTTAGTGGTACATATACTTTCTTCGATATTTGAGTTAAAAGCAGATGTAATACTTTTTCTCGCAGCTTACATTCTGTTTTATTACATTGCTAATCAGGTTCGGAAAGGAAGGATGCCAGGGAAGACTACTGAGCTTGAAAACCTTGAGGCCAATATTGCGGAAGTCTTGCTCATGGTTCAGGTTTATGTTAAATATATTTACTCCTGACAGCCATTTTTCTTCCATCCTAAAGTACTTGTGCAATATTATCTTCTATGTAAAACTTGTATTTTTTTTTTCATTATTCCTTTTTTATTCATGAACACTTAGGTTTCCTCAGCTGGTTTTGATGATGGTGTAGTAAATGATGAACTTGAGAAGATGGCTCGAGCATTTGCTGCAGGAGCTTATTCTAATTCTCCTCCATTGCCACTAACAACACTTTTAGTTCAGGTACTTTATTAAATTTGTATTTTTCAGTTCTGTAGTATCAACTGATTTAAGGTATGTACTTGACTTCATTATCCTCCTTCTGGGTTTGCATACCAATAATTTTCATTTCACATGCCATTTTTTTATTAAAAAAATACACTTACTACCCTTAAATAGCACCATCATACAAAGTTACTAGGTTAAGTAGTAACTAGGAATAGTAGATAAAGATAATTTAAAGAATTTAATACAGATTTTGTTTTCTTGTCTATTTATTTTTTAAATTGCTGCCTTTGATCTTAAATAATGGATAGTACATACGTTTATCATTTTACTACTCTTATGGTGTTTTCATACAGATAGACATGTGGATGAGTTGTAGGTTTAGCTCCAAATTCTTCTTTTCTGATCTGGGTCAATTGTCAACTAGATTATATTGTCATTCTGAATTGTTTTACTTGATTTGCATCTTTACGGGATTGATTAGCCGCCGTGTTTATCTATGCTAATTAGTTCTTAATGTTTTTAATTTACAAGTGTTCTCTATAAGTTTTATTCAGAGGAATTTAATCATCAGTACCACTAACTCCAAAGGCATATTTACTTTAGCAAAGATGTCCCCTTTATTTTTTTGCTTCTCTCTTTTTGATGATTAAGCTTAGTGGATAGCCGTAGTGTATCTTAAGGTCAGAATCAATAATTTGTCTTGCTAAGGACTTCTTTTGGTGGAAAAATGAAGCATTTGAGACGGTATGTTGTTTAGATTGACAATATGTTCAAGTTCAACCCACTTTCAAAATGCTATTATCATTTTTTTTTGTATATGGCATTCTTTTTGCCATGCAGGATCATAAAGGAATATCAAATGTAGCACCAGCTGATGCTCCATTGTGCTCCTTATCCATTCCGAAAGCAGAGAGTGAAACTGGACTGCAGGAAGCAAATGATGTTGGGGAAGCAAGGATTCATGATTATATAAGCAATCTTCAGTTTCGTATGTCTCCAACGGCTTTTTTCTAGGTACTTCTTCCCTCTTTCTGTCAATCAAAAGTTCTCTCTTTCTAATTGAATTTGGGAAATCTTCAAGCTTCACAATATTATAGGTTAACACCCTTGCGGCAGAGAAGTTGTATTCACTTGCTGGGGATTGGGCAGGTTTGGGTCCTGATACCTTACTTTTTGATATCTGCTGTGGCACTGGGACAATTGGTCTAACATTAGCTCATCGTGTTGGTACGGTAAGGTTCTGCATCCACTTTTTGTTTGATTTCTGTTTTTGTTTAATTGGATTAAAAACTTTTGCCACTTTAATATGAAATATACACCTTTGTTAAATCTTTGAAATAATTTTTCTGGCATATTTGTTTGAATTTTCCATCTTTGAGTAACAGGCCGAGGATGTGATGGGGTCTCTACTGAAAGAGTACTTGAATCTGCGTCAGAAACAAGATTAAATTCCTAATTGCTCTGACACAAATGATGAAGAGGTTACAGCCACTGATGCAACAGACCCAGAGGAGAGCTCAGGTGTTGAGCCAAAAAATAGTGAAGGAGCATCCGAGTGTAGCAGAAATGGAGGCCAAGAAAGCCATGTTCAACAGAGCTGCACTTCCGAAAATGGAACTAATATTAAATTTAAAAATGTTGTCGTAATTGTGGATCCCCCACGTGTTGGACTTCATCCCACTGTAGGTAGCGGACTGTTTTTATGCAGTACGTGCAGCCTCCATATTCCAACTATTCTCATTGAATATTACTTTGCCTGTTGCTACAATTGAAGAATAGCTGAACCCAGTAGTTTGTTTACATGGGTTATTTTTAGATGGCGAACTACCACATTGTATTACCACATAAATTAAAAAAAAATTCTTAAAATTTCTGGCTCTATTCTTGCAGTCCACATCCATATTAATTATATGCTTCTTTTTGGATTTTGTTCCATGTAAGTTATCATTTGAACTATCGTATTATTGCTTATTTGTTGAAACTTTGTTCTTTCTCAAGATCCTGATCGATTTACCAAATTTATTATTCTGAAGTTACATTTCATGTAATCCTGAAAGCCTAGTGGCCAATGCTATCGAGCTATGCACACCATCTGTCGATAAAACCGAGAAGGGGAATAAGAATAACAGGGGTTGGAGGAATATGAGCAGTGCTGGTTTGGCTCGCCATAGAGCAAAGTCGATGCCCAACTCAGAGCCTTTCCAACCCATCAAAGCCATGGCGATTGATCTTTTCCCTCATACTCCACATTGTGAGCTGGTAATTGCTTCTGGAGAGGTAAATTAAACCAAAAAAGTCAGAGGTCATCATACATTACCAGATTTTATTTGCAGATTTTTAAGATGATGATGATATTCACTATTTTATTTTATTTTTCAAAGAATCGTCAAGGTGTTGTACATTATAATGAATATTTTATCATCATGAGAGAAAATGCCTCAATTTTGTATTTGAATATTTTAATTTCTTAGGTGTTTAGTTTGGTGGGTGATTAATAATCTGAAAGAGAGATGGTGGGTGAATAGTCGAATTCACAATTTAATATAGTAGTAATTATATTGAAAAGTGAATTTGAGATGTATGGATAGTTTGGTATTATTGGGATGTAAACGTATTATATGGTATTAATATTTTTTGTAATTGGTATATTTTGAATTTGAGATGTATGGATAGTAATATTATTTGTAATTGGTAATATAGGTAAACCATAACCTTTTTTTTTTTTTTTAATCTACAACATTTAAAAACGTTGTGTAAATATGCCTAAACGTTGTCTGATATATTAAACTACAACATTTTTATCCAGAAAACGTTGTGGAATCATACCTTCTACAACGTTTTTAAGCATCTGTTAATTTATGAAAAATAAATCTACAATGTTTTTTTCTTAAAAAACGTTGTGTAATGTGCTTAACTACAACGTTTTAAAAATGTTGTGTAAGGGTGTCAAATAGATGACACTCTTAACCACGACGTTTTTCTGACTGAAATCACAACGTTTTTTTTGCGGTCTATTTACTGTTTTGTAGTAGTGGGAGTACTATTCACGACAAAATTGGTTTCTTTTTCTGACCAAATTATCGTTGATTTATGAATCTTACTCTTGAAATTAAATTCAGGTTTTGACTATATTATTTTTGTTATCATATATAACATTTTAATAACCCTGGTGTTGAAATTTCTCTTTCACTTGAGTGTAAAGATGGGTAGATTATTGGTATGATCGTGTCATTTTAATAACTCTGGTTTGATCATGACCATTGAATTTATAATTGCATATCTTTAGCTTAAGTGCAAAGGTGAATTGATTAATATGGTTATAATTATTATTTATATAAATTTTGAAATAATTATATATTTCATTGAGATATGAATATCTTTGGCCCGTAGTGCAAAGATGACCTGTTGTTGAATATCTTTGGGCCGTAGTGCAAAGATGACCTGTTATTGAATATCTTTGGCCTATAGTGCAAAGATGACCTGTTGTTAAATATCTTTGGACTGTAGTGCAAAGACGAACTGTTAATGAATATCTTTGGCCCGTAGTGCAAAGATGAGTTTATTAGTATGATTATGAACAGGAACTGTGATTTGGTATAACCATGATCTTTGATGTTTCAGGTAAAGATAGGTGATGAAAATTATCTTTGTCCTGGATGAGAAGAGGAATTTAGAACTACAATTATGATTACGAGTTATTCACATGATTGTGGACAGGAACTGTTGATTGATGTTACATGGTTAAAACATTGTTGGTGGATTTTTAACATGAAGAAGATAATAGATTTTATGGTCTATTTGACTTTTCTAATGGATTGCTCGTTCTGCTGCAACTATGGTTGAAAAGTTTTATCATCTACCATATGCTCTAAATCTCTGATTCATTACTGATGAAGGCTATTGATAATTTAATTATCTTTAGTCGTGATATTCTTTACTAGGCTAGTTGTGTTCACCCTTTTGTTTCACAATTCTTTTCAGGTAATAATAGTTTAGCTGGGTCTAGCGGGGGTAACAGGAGAATAGAACGATGGTCTATAGTTGTTGAGGTTTCCCCTAAAATAGTATAGAAATAATTTTATTAAGAATTTTAGATTAGTGTGTCGTATTTTATACGTCATTTTAACCGTTGATTTTGGTGAACCGAATAGGGTGAGGTGGACCCAACTTTGGAATGGTGTTTTGCCACTATCATACAAGATGTCTAATGACCTACTACTTCGTGTTATCATAAGACAAGGTTGTGCACATCCACTTGCTGATTATATCTACGAGCACTACCTATACAATCTTAGAGTTTGGTTGAAATATAATTCTCAGTTGGAAACAATGGAGATAATTATATGTCAAAAGAAGACTCACCATTGGAAAGAACATGATAGTAATCTTATCGTTTTTCTTTGGGGTCTATTGGGTCAACTAAGGATAATTCTCGAGTCATATGATATCTATCATAACTTAGATGTATGGCTTCCCATGTACGAATGTTTCCTTGAGTATTTTCCAAATATTTTAATTTTTAAAATAGTTATTGATTGTACCTTTATGTAAGGTACCATTGTAAGGCATCACTGTGAGATGCTATCCAAGTAAAGGAATGAGAGTTACAGTTGGTATACACATCATATGTGTTGTCGTATTTTGCACGACAGTTGTATGAGGAAGTTTGTAGTCGGGGGACGGAGTGATGGTCCGAGATGGTGGCTATAGTAGTCCTCACTATTCTATGAAATAGTGTGATAATAAATATAATGAGGACTCCATTTGAGTTTGAATACTGTCTAGAAGACAATATTCGTGTAAAAACTCTCAGCTACGCTTTTATCGTATTGTATAAAAGAAGTTTGTATTTGATTCTGTACTGTGTATCTGGCGAATCAGAATGGGTGATGTATCTACTTTAGGGGCGTCATAGTCGATGTCCGCTCCGTCTTTGCCAGTGTTCGTCTTCACTCACTGTTAGTATATTCTTTTACCTGTTTTTGCCACTCATTTTCCGAGTTCAGTGCACCGCCGCTCTGTTTCTAAGTCTCCAGACGTCGTTGCTTTGTTTGGTTCGTTTGTGGTCGTCGCCGCTACTTCATTTGGTTATTGTTATATTCTGATTTGGTTACTATGTACTTTTTGACAATATAGAGGTTGATTAAATTGGTTTTGAAAAATCTTGGGACATCTCAATGTCCATTCATCAAGGAGGAGTTCAGAATATATCAAGATCGCAAGTTATGAAGAAAATGGCAACTATCAAGCAATTGACAAGGCATATCTAAAAGGGAAGTGAATCAAAATATATTTACTTGCCATGTAATACTATTTAATATATACAATATGTCCTGTGCATAACAAAAATAGCTAACCTAGTATATGAAGGAAAATAAAAGCTAATCTATAAACTCGTAGATAAACGGGCCATCAAGTTCAACATGGCATCCCTCTCATAAGATGGAGGTGAATCTATAAGCTCCTGCCCCAGGGTATCCATGCGTGCCAGAAGATCTACGGCCATCTGCATAGTGCTACCATGCTCATCTATGAATTCACTCATCTCTGCAACAATGTTGGTCGTGTAGGATCTAAGAGCAGTACTATCTACAGTGGCAGCGTCCTGGGTAGCTCAAGCCTCATCCCGCTAAACGAAAGTTGCATCCCAAGTCACTCGAGCCTAATCCCTCTCAACAAAAGCGGTATCACTGCTAGCTCGCGCATCATCCCTCTCAATAAAAGGAGCATCTCGACCAGAAAGAGTTGTCGACATCAAGGCCCTTGCCTTATCCCTCTCTAATGTCATCAAATGCAAACTCTGCTCCAAATACTCTATAGAAGGTGGAGCTATAGTAGTGGTAATACTGGGGGAATCAACTAGAGCTGCTGTCAAACTAGCAAAGAGCTCATCCTTAATGGGAGAATCAGGGCCCTCTATAGGCTCCTCATCATCAGACTCAATACTCGGCTCTGAGTGAACGACCATAGCCAATGCAATATCTGCCTCTAGCAATGCAGAATACTCTGAAGACCGACCTGGATGACTAGTCAAAAAGTTAACCCTCTCTCGACGAGTCCAACAATCATAAATCCTGGCCAAGTCCTCTGCCTACAAAAGTCGAGATGACAGTCGCTGACCCACTGCCCCGTCAAAGGGATGAATATCCCTAAACTGATCAAACTGTCCCATGATAGCCAGTGGATGATATGTGGTCACCCCTCTCAAACCAGTCAGGGGTAGATAGTCCATGCCGACTGCATGAGTAATAAAGCTATAGGGAGAACTGAGTCCTAAACAAGAAAAAATAGCAAAAGAATCCTCAATTCCTGTAAAAAAAAAAGCCAACCAGGATGTTGCGTCTATACACTCAGCTAGTTAAAAGGAATAAGACATGGTTATCTCATGAGTAAAACAGTACCCATTACATCTAAATGTTTCAATCGGTCTCAAGTGTGTTATGAACCACACATACAACAAGACGGTACTGCCTCTAAAAACCCCCACAGAATGGGTATGGCAAAATGTGGTCGACTTCAAGGTCTTTTCCAAGATCATCGGCAAGATGGTGTAACCCTCTCTGAGAGCGCGGACTACCATAATCAGGCTAATATCCAAATGGTCCATGTACAACGGCATGTATAAATAGGCCACGATGCACATCAAAAAAATATCTACGCGGGCAACATGCCACTCACCCTCAGTAATGGTGAAATCCCCGGAATATCGCAGATAGATGTCTAATAACCTAAATCGGTCAATCAAGAAATCCATGAACACCACATGCCCCGAGGTAATCTCGTCCAGGGCAACTCTACGTCGTAAGTCTGTCAAGGTCATAAACTGTCGGCTCATATCACCGACAGCCATCCTAGCGCAAGGCCGATTCAAAGGTAAATCTGTATGACACTCATACTCCTCTAATGTAGGAGTCAACTCATGGATGTCAAATTTAAACACCTGTCTCTCTGGTATCCAATGAGATATCATGCCCTCTACAAAAGCCCAACGGTACCTGGAATGTCAAGAGGGTCATAGAGTGCCACACCAATTGATCAACTGTCACCCGATCTAGGGAAGACAAACTGCCATACCAAGATCTCAAACAAAAGGCCACCAACATGGGTGGGGTATGCTTAATCCAGCTAACATTGGATGAAGACATCTGTAGAGTCGTATCATAAGACCATCTAGGGGTCAATGTTAAACTCACCTCTAGGGATGCATATCCTTGACATAATACATGCATCATGATAAATGACAATGATAAATGATAATATGATGTAAAGAATAGAAAGCATTATACATATATTCCTAAATACATCATCATCTAATACATCATCTCTGTATACAACTGAAAATAAAAAGTTTAGGAAATTGGGGCATAACCGCCCAATATCTAACAGAAGCCTATCAAAAGAAATAGCGAGAAATATCTCAAAAGGAATAGCAGGTAGATACCATGAATGATCGGCACTGGTAAAGCCATCGAAGTATGGGCCAAATGAAGGGCCAGCTGTGATGCCCCCAAAATAGGTATACAACACCCATTCTGAGTCGCCAAATACATGGTACAAAAAGCAAACTACAACTTCAATAATACAATTGTCATGCAAAATACGACAACACATACTGTGAGTTTAAATATAAATATTGTCTTCTAGACAATATCCACACTCAAATAAGTCCTCATTAAAATTATTCAAACACTATTTTACAGAAATAGTGAGGACAGCTAAAACATCTTTCTAGAACCATCACTCCATACCCCTACTAGATCCTGCTATGTTCTCACCTCTTGAGAAGAAAAATAGAACAAAAAGGAAAAGGGTGAGCTCAACTAGCCCAGTAAAGAATATTATGACTAAGATAATATACAACAAATTATCATTAGTATTCAACAGGTAAAAATCTGATAGAATATAATCGACAACAAGTTTTAGATCAACAACTGCAGCGGAAACAGCAAACCATTAGAAGAGTCAAGTAGAGAATGAATTCTACTATCTTCTAAGATTTAAAAGTCCATCATCAATATTTTATCCCTATAACATCAATTAATAATCATCTTTAACCAAATAATCATCTTTGCACTACAGGCCAAAGATATTCATTTGTATCACCAGTCGGTCATGTTCATCTCAACACCTGTTCATCTTTGCACTACAGGCTAAAGATATTCATCAGGTAATCATTCATCTTTGCACTACAGGCCAAAGATATTCAGTAATATCATCATTTAGGACTGAGGATGATGAAAAATATCTTAAAGAAAACGAATCCAGTGAGACAGGAGGACAAATAGTAGGGATTCGTATAACAGTTTATCCAAGATCAATAATACTTCATAATAATCAATTGTAAAGCAGAATTCAAAAATAAAGATCAAAACATGGATACAATCAAAGATAGTAACCATAATAGACAAAAAGGGAAAATTTTATTTTTCGGTGAATAGTGTCGTATTCGTAAATAGTGCCGTATACGTGAATAATAACGTATACGTGAATAGTAATCCCGACACAAAAAATTCTAAATTTGATAAAAACTTCATATCAATATTTCGGCATAATGATATTGAAGAAAATATCATTTAAGAAGAAGATAATATCTCTTACCTCAAAATAACCGTACTTTTGACTGAATATCGGATATGAGGCTGAAAGAAACTTGTGCTGAATAGCAACTTTCAAAGTATCTAAATACTCACAAAATACACTCAATAATCTAGAGAGAGAAAGAGAGAAAACTTATGAATTATTGTGTGATTTTTAATTCTAACTTAGCCCTCTATTTATAGGAAAATGTTAGCACGCCGAAGCAGACTTAACCTGCAACCTGATGGCTTTACCTGCTACTATTCCCACCCACCACATTTGAATAAAAATCTCAGCACATTTCTTCACCAGCCAAGAGTGGGGTCCACCAATTCTAGAATTTTTCACCAAAATGATTAACTCCGAAAATTCAACAATTTCTAAATCAGTCATCTCGTAAAATTCATAACAAATCATACGTTCATTTTTAACGGTTCAAAATTTGTGGACATATACTCAACATATATATGTATAACATACCAAAAATTACCACGATCCAACGGTCGGATTAAAAATTATAACCCCCGCAAAATATCTCAAAAACCCTGATTTTTAATACCTCAATTCTGACAAAAATACTGATAAAAACCTCAACATTAACTCCTTCATTTTTAACCACAAAAATATATCCCTCATTTATATCCACATAAAATAAATATTTCCTTATCATATGATTCAATAATTAATTATTCACAAATAATATTACAGAATCACATTTATGACAACCAGGCCGTTCCCAGGAAAGAGGGGGCTTTCTAATAAGAATTTCTCCCTACTGGCGCGCAATTAGATGACCAAACCTCTCCTTAGACAGAACTTTCTAGATATTGCCAATAATGTTATCTAATAATATTATTCAAATAATATGAATTATTAAACTGATAATAGGAAATATTGTGCAGCAACAATTATTGAAACAATAATAATATAAAATATCAACACAGCAATTATTGAATCAATAAAATAAAATATTGAACAGTAACTACTGTAACAATTATTGAGTAGTGCCTTCCTTCGTAAGAATCAATAATTGGTGCAATACCGTGTGCAACTGTATTTTAACCACCGGGTATTCCAACAGTATTAACGGTAACAACTACGACGTTAATTATAAACAACTTATACTTGTCATTTTTTTCATCCAATCGCTTTTCGTTATGGGGCCCACACAAGGCTGCGCCGTCGTACGAATATTTCCCGACAACAAGAATATTCCACGACCAAACGAATATTCTCCGACAAAATAAATATTTTATAACCACTTGCTTATTTTGCAAAATTTGCACATTTCACCCATAACCAAAGTATTATATCAAATTAACACCTTATTATTCATAATAATATTTAGAGAAAATTTGATTTTATTCATTAATAAGTTGGGGTCTTACAACCTCCCCTCCTTATGAAATTTCGTCCTCGAAATTGACGTACGCACCTGGTGTTTCGAAAAGGTGAGGATACCTCGCTTTCATTTCTGATTCCAACTCCCAGGTCATTTCTTCAATAGCATGGTTTTTCCACAAAACCTTAACTTATGGTATAACCTTCGTGCATAGGACATGTTGTTTCCTATCCAATATCTTAACAGGTACCTCCTCATACGTTAAATCTTCGGCTATCTCGTCTGGTTCTAACGCAATAATATGATTCGGGTCGTCCACATATTTACGTAACATCGATACGTGAAAAATGTTATGAACACGCGACATACTTAGCGTTAAGACGAGTCTATAGGCCACAGTTCCTACTCGATCGAGGATTTCAAATAAATCGAAGGCTTGAGCTTTCTTCTCTTCATCGAGTCTTACTTCTAGAATAACACATTCTTACACCTTCTTCTTTATATTCATCATCTCCAGGTCTGTAGCTTGAGCGGCTTTAACGTTATCGATTAAAGTCGATTTTACTCGTATATCATCACGTGGGTCCCTAGAGTCATTAACTCTATCTTTATCATTTATAAATTATACAAAATAGGCCTTTGTGTTCAACAATATCGCACTTGTACTCGCGTACAATCTTCTACTCAACGCGTCAGCTACCACGTTCGTTTTTCCAGGATGGTATGGTCAGAACAGGTTCCGAATGAGTCACCTCTTGAGCTATTGGAAAATCTTCTCGCATTCCTCGCTCCATACAAATTTTGTATCTTTCTGAGTCAACTAAGTTAACGGAGTAGCGATTCGAGAAAATCCTTCCACGAATCTCTGATAGTAACCAGCTAAGCCCAGAAAGCTACGTACTTTGGTCACTGACTTCGGTTGCTCTCAATTGTGAATCATATCCCAATTTTGGATAGCACGTCACAATGACACCTATTATTTTACCACCACACAAATATAGAGTCCCTTACAAAGAGTCTGGCTTTGGTGCATTCCACAAAGGAAGTCATCAGATAGAGGCTCGGGTACCAACTTCTATAGTTGGGTTTTTAACTCCTGAAGTTCAATAGGAGCTATTCAATATGAGATTTTAGAAATGAGTTTTGTATCGGGTTGAAGATCAATACAAAAATTCAATATCACGTTCTGGGTTAAGCCAGGAAATACGTCAGGAAATTCACTAACAACAGAAATATCATTCAAATCTGACGTATTTTTGTTCAAGTCCATGACATGGGCTAAGAAAGCTTGACATCCGTTTTTCAATAAACGAATGGCTTTATGGCTTGGTATGACAGCGATTGATTTTAGTGGTTTGGTTGCTTGAATTCGCATAACAGGTTGGTTAGGAATATGAAAACTAACAACCTTACGAAAACAATCAATTTTGGCATGATGAGTAGTTAACCAATCAATTCTTAAAATCACATCAAAAGCAAGTATCTTTAAAGAGATAAGGTCAACAGGTAATGTGATTATGCCAACTTGGATTAAGCAAGATTTATAAACTGTAGATGTAATGAAAGTTTCTCCTAACGGAGTCTCCACAGATAGGTCAAAGTCTAATTTCTCCGGAGTCAAGTTTAAACGTTGAGCACAAGCAGGAGAGATAAAAGAATGGGTAGAACAGGTATCTAGTAAGGTATAAACTTCGCAAGAATTTATAATTAACTAACCCGTTATACCTTCGTTCGGGTTCCTCGCGTTTTGGGCAGTCACGACAAACGCTCTTCCAGAAACCGCCGACTTTATTTTGTCTGTATCCGCCTTTGGTGTCAACGTCCCAGCTGGACTTGGTTTCACTATAGTACAATCTCGAGCGATATGTCCTTCCTTTCCACAATTATAACATACCTTGAACTGTTGTGGGCAGTTTGGACTTATATGTCCCTCTTCTCCGCATCTGTAACATCTAACTGGCGGTCGTTCTCCTCCCCTAAAATTTGTTCCTGGTGCTGGTGCTGCTGTCGACGTCTTCCTGTCATCGTTAAATCTTCTCTTCTTGAAATTTCCACTTGACTCACCTCTCCTATTATCATGGCCACGATGACCACCCGAGTGGTTATCACTTTTGTCTGTATTTTTCCCTCCTCGCTGGTTCTCATCGCTCTGATGATTACTGTCACCAGTATGACCCTGGTTATGGTCCCTCAGTTGAACATACTCATTATCTCGCTCTAATAATTGAGCCCTGTTTACAACATCTGAATATAAAGAAAATTTATGAGAGATAAGATATTGTCGAATCTCGGGTTTTAAACCTCTCAGAAACATCCTTGTCATTCGTTCCTCATTTTCGGCCAAATGAGGTGCAAACCTGGATAACTCTGCAAACTTCGCCTCGTACTGGGACACCGTCATGTTGTTTTGTTCCAGTCTAATAAACTCTACCTCTTTCATATGACAAATACTTTCAGGAAAGTACTTGTCATTAAACAGTTTCTGGAACGTTTCCCAGGACATGTTGAGTGCGTCAGGTTGGGTACGCTTCACAGACTCCCACCAGTAGTCTGCCTCACCGCGGAACAAAAAGGTGGCGAATGGAATTTTTTGTTCCTCCGTGCATCCCAAGACATCGAATATCTTGGTAATTTGCTTGACCCACGTTTCCGCCATGATCGGATCCGGCTTTCCCTTAAATTCTGGTGGTCCCAATTCTTTGAACTGCTTGACTGTGACAAACCGCGCGTTGTTATTATTTCCACCCGTATTCTGCACACGAGTCTCCCTCGTCTGATTTTGCATGAACTGCAAAAAGCTCCTAAACATTCCATCATTCATCGTTTGCTCGGTAACGTTGTTTACAGGAGGAATATTGCCTTCCTGTTGCACGTTCCCCTGGGTGATGATTAAAGGTGTCTCCATAGTCTGATTTACTCCATTATTAACGTTCTCAGCTGCCATTCTTAAATACTGCCATAAAACAAAGGTTAATAGTCATGTCATATATTATCCCTATACTCTGACCGACCAAATATACACCAAATAAACTTAGTCAGGTCATACTAACGAAGGAATTCCCCGTCTCTCCCCTCCTAGTTCTTGTCTCACATCTCAGTCAGTGATCATATACCTAAGCTCTGATACCAACTGTGACGCCCCCAAAATAGGTATACAACACCCATTCTGAGTCGCAAAATACATGGTATAAAAAGCAAACTACAACTTCAATAATACAATTGTCGTGCAAAATACGACAACACATACTGTGAGTTTAAATACAAATATTGTCTTCTAGACAATATCCACACTCAAATAAGTCCTCATTACAATTATTCAAACACTATTTTACAGAAATAGTGAGGACAGCTAAAACATCTTTCTAGAACCATCACTCCATATCCCGACTAGATCATGCTATGTTCTCACCTCCTGAGAAGAAAAATAGAACAAAAAGGAAAAGGGTGAGCTCAACTAGCCCAGTAAAGAATATTATGACTAAGATAATATACAACAAATTATCATTAGTATTCAATAGGGAAATATCTGATAGAATATAATCGACAACAAGTTTTAGATCAATAACTGCAGCAGAAATAGCAAACCATTAGAAGAGTCAAGTTGAGAATGAATTCTACTATCTTCTAAGATTTAAAAGTCCATCATCAATATTTTATCCCTGTAACATCAATTAAAAATCATCTTTAACCAAATATTCATCTTTGCACTACAGGCCAAAGATATTCATTTGTATCACCAGTCGGTCATGTTCATCTCAACACCTGTTCATTTTTGCACTACAGGCCAAAGATATTCATCAGGTAATCATACATCTTTGCACTACAGGCCAAAGATATTCAGTAATATCATCATTTAGGACTGAGGATGATGAAAAATATCTTAAAGAAAACGAATCCAGTGAGACAGGAGGACAAATAGTAGGGATTCGTATAACAGTTTATCCAAGATCAATAATACTTCATAATAATCAATTGTGAAGCAGAATTCAAAAATAAAGATCAAAACATGGATACAATCAAAGATAGTAACCATAATAGACAAAAAGGGAAAATTTTATATTTCGGTGAATAGTGTCGTATTCGTGAATAGTGCCGTATTCGTGAATAGTGTCGTATACGTGAATAGTAACGTATACGTGAATAGTAACTCCGACACAAAAAGTTCTAAATTTGATAAAAAGTTTATATCAATATTTTGGCGTAATGATATTGAAGAAAATATCATTTAAGAAGAAGATAATATCCCTTACCTCAAAATAACCGTACTTCTGACTGAATATCGGATATGAGGCTGAAAGAAACTTGTGCTGAATAGCAACTTTCAAAGTATCTAAATACTCACAAAATACACTCAATAATCTGGAGAGAGAAAGAGAGAAAATTTATGAATTCTGGTGTGATTTTTAATTCTAACTTAGCCCTCTATTTATAGAAAAATGTTAGCACGCCGAAACAGACTTAACCTGCAACCTGATGGTTTTACCTGCTACTATTCCCACCCACCACATTTGAATAAAAATCTCAGCACATTTCTTCATTAACCAAGAGTGGGGCCCACCAATTCTAGAATTTTCTACCAAAATGATTAACTCCGAAAATTCAACAATTTCTGAACCAGTCATCTTGTAAAATTCATAACAAATCATACGTTCATTTTTAACGGTTCAAAATTTGTGGACATATACTCAACTTATATATGTATAACATATCCAAAAATTACCACGATCCAACGGTCGGATTAAAAATTATAACCCCCACAAAATATCTCAAAAACCCTGATTTTTAATACCTCAATTCTGACAAAAATACTGATAAAAACCTCAACATTAACTCCTTTATTTTTAACCACAAAAATATATCCCTCATTTATATCTATATAAAATAAATATTTCCTTATCATATGAATTAATAATTAATTATTCACAAATAATATTACAGAATCACATTTATGACAACCAAACCGTTCCCAAGAAAGAGGGGGCTTTCCAATAAGAATTTCTCCTTACTGGCACGTAATTAGATGACCAAACTTCTCCTTAGACAGAACTTTCTAGATATTGCCAATAATGTTATCTAATAATATTATTCAAATAATATGAATTATTGGTCTGATAATGAGAAATACTGTGCAACAATAATTATTGAAACAACAATAATATAAAATATCAACGCAGCAATTATTGAATCAATAAAATAAAATATTGAACAGCAACTACTGTAACAATTATTGAGTAGTGCCTTCCTTTGTAAGAATCAATAATTGGTGCAATACCGTGTGCTACTGTATTTTAACCACCGAGTATTCCAACAGTATTAACGGTAACAACTACGCCGTTAATTATAAATAACTTATACTTGTCGTTTTCTTCATCCAATCGCTTTTCGTTATGGGGCCCACACAAGGCTGCGCCGTCGTACGAATATTCCCCGACAACAAGAATATTCCACGACCAAACGAATATTCTCCGACAAAATAAATATTTTATAACCACTTGCTTATTTTGCAAAATTTGCACATTTCACCAATAACCAAAGTATTATATCAAATTAACACCTTATTATTCATAATAATATTTAGAGAAAATTTGATTTTATTCATTAATAAGTTGGGGTCTTACACCAGCACCAGAGATGGAAGGATCAAAAGAATCCCCCTCTGATGGATCTTTGCCCAAATACCGGATGAAGAAATGTGCCAGGTCCAACTGCTGGGTCTCAATATGCGTCAAATGAGTGGGCTCTCGGACGGAAGAAATCCAATCTATCATCATGACGGACCCAGGGACCATATCTCCCTTAAACTGTATAAGCACGGGTCTGAGCTCCAATGGTGCGAGGGAACCACCAGCGGTAAAAAGCCTCCTGAGTAAAGGGATCATCTGATAAAGTAAAGCCATCTAAACCAATCAAGAGAATCTCGTTGATCGACTGAGAGAAAGGCCAATGACTCCTGGCAAGAGGAAAGAATGGATTGTGTATCTTCCCTGTGGTGCTCCTGATAGTACGCTCTCCTAAATAGAGCTCCCAGCCTCCGTCGGTCAGGAGAAAAATACGACGGGTGGATAATATGTGCTCAACACTAGTCAGAAAACCACTCTCAAAGCCTACTGTTAAATGGTCCTTGAAATAAAGAACCCATGTGATGACATCGGCTGTCAATAACTCCAAATGTAAGTGAGAATAGGTGAAACCCTCAGCTATAGGAACCTTCGCTATAGTGGAGTAATGCCATCGCCGTCCCCGTGGATAGGTCTCTAGACCAAATGTGCTAATGGGATGAAGACATGGGAGCCTCTCGTAGGCCCAGAACTGCAAATGCAAAGATCAAATATCTTCAGTTAGGAAAACTGATAACCCGAACGAGGGGAAATCAAAAATTTAGAGAAAATACTCACCAGCAAAAATGGGTAAAAGCCTAGCCAAGCCTTCGTCACTCCCTCTAAGTGTAGGTGCATCCCTCTAAGGAAGTAGGCTAAGGTGTATGAGCCCCAGTCAAAATCTTTGATACAGTTCACCTCCCGAGTGGCGCTAACTAAAGTGAACAAAACTATCGAGGAGTTGTCCACTAGGAAACAACCCTTGATGTTGATCAGGAACAATCGCCGAAGGATGCAATCTCTAACCCTTGGATCATCGGGCAAAGGCTCAGTCCCCAATCATGTCATATACACTCAAGGGACTAGAACGGACAGTCTGACCCTTGAGAGCTGTGGCCGGGACTCCCAAAAGGGATCTAACATCAGTCAGGGAAATGTTAACCACCAAAGGCACTGGCGCCCCTATAAACTCCAACCCAATGATAAATCTCCAATCCATCGGTGTCATCATTACCTCACAATCCAAAAAATAGAGAGACTGTGTCTAGTGGAACCAACCCTCAGACAAAGCCCTGAGATAACCCTAGGGACAACGACGGGGGGGGATAAAAAAGAAAGCCTCAAAGCCCCTGACATGAATAATCTCCCGGTACTCTGGATGGAGAGTCTAGTATAGAGAATGGATGCTAAACCAGTTCCCCTGAGTTGAGTAAAGCAGGGAACCTGCATCAAATTACAACTCAAGATCAAAACCCTGGCCCCAAAAGTGGGAAAAGAAATATGGAAATAGCTATTACCTCGTTCGCATGAAGATAGATCGAGGGGTGACGACTCAAATCATCTAGAAGATCTGGAATCGTCACATTAATAGCTGGATGATGAGTGCATATTATTCATTTATTTTGATTCTTTTATGTTAAGTTTTATTGCATGTTTCATGTGTATATGAGCTTATTAAGGTATTTAATGATTTCAGAAAGAATTGGAGCCAAAATGAGAGAAAAGGGAAAATTGCAGGGTTTTTAGCATTAAGTTGGATGCATAGTCTTGGCTTGGGACTTGGATTTTATTGTAGATCTCTTCCTTAGCTTTCTAGAACATCTTGAATTGTCCCAATCGGCGTTTGTATGAAAAAATTATGATCTTTTTACTAAACGGACGTTGAACCTCAAAGTTTGGAAGTTGCAATTTACATAGCAGTCACTTGAAGCCCAATTTCGACCTTGATGCATCTAGACTCTGACATTTCTCAAAGAATGAAATTTGTAAATCTTGTCGAGAGCTTTGATTTGATAGGTAGCAGGTCTCGTAACACCTCTTGGATCAAAAGTTATGGTTGTTTTACCAAAAGATATTGCAGCAAAAAATATGGGCGAATTTGAGTGGAAAAATTAGGAAATCTTGGATTTTTAGAGAGTTTCTAAAAGTAGATTTTGGAAATTTTCTACATGGAATCAGATTGCTATTTCTATAAGATTTAGAATATCTTTAGACTGAGATTTACTTCCAAATTGGATTATGTAATTCCTTTTAGGATTTGGATTTCTAATTCTCACAGAATTTAGGATTTTGTCTAGCACTATAAATAGAGGATGATGACCAGGGTTTTATTCATTTAATCATCTATTACATTATCTCATCTACATTATTGGAGGATTGAAGACATGAGCTAAGTTCTTTTTGTTCAGTTCTAATAGATATTGAACCTTATTTATAATTAATGGTTAATTGAGTATTCATTATTTATTCCTTCTCACATGAAATTCATTCTTGATAATCTGATTTAATTTCTGAATGCTATTTGACTTAACTAATTTGATTTCTGCAGGATTGAATTGGTTAACGAATATTATATGCTAGATTAAGGAATAATATTACGTGTAATTGATATTGTTCCTAATCACACGTAGTAATTAGTAATACATGATTGTGGACAAATTTTTTAGTATTGCTATGATTATCAGAAGACAAGTTAAACAATCCGAGCTTATGTGTTTGTTGCTTGGAATAGTTTAATTCCCTAGTTCTTAATGCTGCTATTATATTAAATCTAGAGAGCTTGTTCTATATTATATAATTGTTAGAATCTTGTGAAGAGCTTGTTTCATTGAGTGACAATCTAAGGGGAGTTTCGGATAATAAAGCTTGTTGTTACCAAGTGTTATTAGTTTTATTGAAGGGTAAATAATGTTACACTATTAATTTATTATTGTAAAAGGGTGATACTGAACTGAAGAACTGAAGCTTTTTATTCATTGTTTATTCTTATTATCTTATTCTTGTTAATTTAGTTAATTAATTCAAAATCTCCTTTTCATTAGAAATCATAGGATAAATATAAAACAAATCAGTCTCTGTGGGATCGATCCTTGCTTACTGATGTGCTAATTGTTTGAATTTGTAAAGTGAAAGTAAGGTTAATTTAGGAGTGTAAACTACAGCTCCCAAATTTTGGCGTCGTTACCGGAGAGTGTTATTTATTTTTGTTTGTTCTTTATTTTCGTTTATTTTTATTATTTCCTTTTTCTTTTTTATTTTATAACTAAATCCTCTCACTCTATTAACTTAAATTTTGATCAAGAGATCAAGCAAACTGCAGATTCCAAAGAAACTTTTGTTTCATCACTTGAAGGAGGAAATAATGGCGGTGCCAAACAACAACAGGACTTTAAGACAAATGGCTACAGGGAATATGCGAGTTACAAAGGTGTGTGGAATTTGTTTAATGTCAGGGCATACTAGTGATGCTTGTCCAATATTGTAAGAGGATGAAATTGTGCATCAAGTCAATGTCATGGGGACATTCTTAGGATAACATCCACATCAATGTGATCCTTGGGCAAACACTCACAATCCTAGATGGAGATGATATCCTGACTTGAGCTATGACGTACCTGCCAATTTTGGAACATCTATGGAGGATATGTTCAAAGTATTCATGAGTCAGACACAACAGTTCATGAATCAGACACACCAATTCCAGTAGGAGACAAGAACTTTTGTTCAAGAATTGAGGAACCAAGTGGGTCAGCTTGCCGCCACGATAGGAAGGTTGGAATCTCAAGGCTTAGGGAAGTTTCCTCCTCAAATTGTTAAGCCTGAAGCCATTACAAAATTTGATGAGGATGAGGAACAAGAGGAAGAGGAGAATGATTTGATAAGTTCTACAGATCTTTGCAAGAAAGATATGAATACATCTTCATCTATGCAGACAACAAAAACACAACATGATAAACACCATGAGACCTTACACATGGAATTGGATGATGCACATGTCCAGTTCGGCATATATGAAGTTAAGAGGTATCTTGGTAATGTTAATTCTATTTTTGCTATTGATGTTGTTGACTCTATAGTGCAGGAATCTCTTGAGCAAGTATACAAGAAGTATTCAAGGGCTGAAATGGAGCAAAATCGTGATCTGAAGGAAGCTCCTAATGAATTGAAACTGTTATCAGTCCACTTGAAGTACACAAGTCTAATTACATAGGATAAGAAGGATGATGTCAAGCCAATGACAATAAACAAGGGCAGCTACTTGGGAGGCAACCCAAGCATTCAGATTTATTTTTTCTATCCCTTTACTTATTAGTTTTTTTAGTTGCATGTAGTTCTTTCTTCTTTGCATAATTTTCTTACATTGGGGACAATGTAAGGTTTGAGTGTGAGGGGGGGGGGAGATTTAGGTTTTTATTTTATTTAGGGATATTGATTCGATTTTGATGGGAAGTTGAAAAATTTGATTCCTTTAGAAAATTTTGGGTTCCATAATTCTATTTACCTATGTGTTCGAAGATTAAAGTCAAATAGTGAAAATCAATGCTAAATTTCATAATTTGTTTGATGCCTAATTGGTTAATGAATGATGAAGACTAAACCATGATCCATAGTAACTGATTTGAATTGAATATGTGATACATGAGTACTTGAATATGAGAAGCATGTTTATTTGGCTAAGTTATTTGTGGAGTTGTCTATGTGCACTGATTTCATGACTTGGAATTGTTTAACTTGCTTATGCTTATTGCCGAACCATGTGAAGAAAAGTTGAAAAAGTAATGAATGAAAAAAATGGGAAAAAAGAAATGAGAAAAAAGTTTATGATTGAAAATCTGCTTCAATGTCCATTATGCGAATTAACTGGGTATCCAAGCCTCGGGAAGCATCGGTATTCATGTTGAAAAGTGTGATGGATAAAAGCAACTTGACTAGTCGACTTTTGTGGCCTTTGTTACTTGAATAAGTAAGCCCTAGGGGTGTCTCTACACCCAGCGCCCGAAGATCATCTGGTTTGGGAGTTGTTGGTGAAAAGTTCACTACATGGGTAACTCTAAAAAACCTAAGAAAAAGAGACATTGCACATGTCAAGAAAAGAAAAAATACGCGAAAAGCATGAAAATACATTCATTTGTGCTAAAGAAAAGGTTCTATGAGAAAATTAAAAAGTAAGGAAAATTTGTTCTTGGTTGTGAGTCAGTGTGCACGATTTTTGTTCCATAATAACCAAGTTGAGTAAGTATGTGGACTGTAGGAAAGTTTCTTATGTAGTTACAGTTTGATTTAATAAAATTCATTGGTGAAATGGTAAGGTTATTAGTTGTAAGTCAACTAATGATGCCTTGATTAGATTTCTGAGAGTTTAGTGTTGATAGTCATGATTTGTATCTTGAAACCTTTTGACATAATAGTTGAATAAATTTTTTTTAGAAATTAAACTTTTGTTTTACACGAGGACGTGTAAAGGCTAAGTGTGAGGGAATTTGATGAGTTCATATTATTCATTTATATCAATTCCTTTATGTTTAGTTTTATTGCACGTTTCATGTGTATATGAGCTTATTAAGGTGTTTAATGATTTCAAGAAGAATTGGAGCTGAAATGAGAAAAAAGGGAAAATTGCAGGGTTTTTAGCAATAAGTTGGATGGATGGACTTGGCTTGGGACTTGGATTTTATTGTAGAGCTCTTCCTTAGCTTTCTGGAACATCTTAAATCGTCCAAATCGGAGTTCATATGAATTTTTTTTGATCTTTTTATTAAACGGACGTTGAACCTCAAAGTTTGGAAGTTGCCATTTACATAGCAGTCACTTGGAGCCCAATTTTGACCTTGATGCAGCAAGAATCTGACATTTTTCAAAAATTAAAAGTTGTAGATCTCGTCGAGTGCTTGGATTTGATAGGTAGCAGGCCCCGTAACTCCTCTCGGATCAAAAGTTATGGTCCTTTACCAAAGGACATTACAGCAGAAAATATGGGCGAATTTGAGTGGGAAAATTGGGAAATCTTGGATTTTTGGAAAGTTTCTAAAAGCATATTTTGGCAAATTTCTACATGGAATTGGATTGTTATTTCTATTAGAATTAAGATATCTTTAAACTGAAATTTACTTCCAAATTGAATTATAGTTCTTTATGGAAACTAGTTATGATTTGTAATTCCTTTTAGGATTTGGATTTCTAATTCCCACAGAATTTAGGATTTTATCTAGCACTATAAATAGAGGATGATAACCAGGGTTTTATTCATTCAATCATCTATTACATTATCTCATCTACATCATTGGAGGATTGAAGACATGAGCTAAGTTCTTTTTGTTCAGTTCTAATGGATATTGTACCTTATTTATAATTAATGGTTAATTGAGTATTCATTATTTATTCCTTCTCACATGAAATTCATTCTTGATAATCTGATTTAATTTCTGAATGCTATTTGATTTAACTAATTTGATTTCTGCAGGATTGAATTGGTTAACGAATATCATATGCTAGATTAAGGAATAATATTACGTGTAATTGATATTGTTCCTAATCACACGTAGTAATTAGTAATACCTGATTGTGGACAAGTTTTTTAGTATTGCTATGATTATCAGAAGACAAGTTAAACAATCCGAGCTTATGTGTTTGTTGCTTGGAATAGTTTAATTCCCTAGTTCTTAATGCTGCTATTATATTAAATCTAGAGAGCTTATTCTATGTTATATAATTGTTAGAATCTTGTGAAGAGCTTGTTTCATTGAGTGACAATCTAAGGGAAGTTTCGGGTAGTAGAGCTTGTTGTTACCTAGGGCTATTAGTTTCATTGAAGGGTAAATAATGTTACACTATTAATCTATTATTGTAAAAAGGTGATACTAAACTGAAGAACTGAAGCTTTTTATTCATTGTTTATTCTTGTTAATTTAGTTAATTAATTCAAAATCTCCTTTTCATTAGAAATCATAGGATAAATATAAAACAAATCATTCTCTGTGGGATCGATCATTGCTTATTATTGTGCTAATTATTTGAATTTGTAAAGTGAAAGCGGAATTAATTTAGGAGTGTAAACGACAGCTCCCACTGAAAGCTCCTTGTGGGGAATGAAAGAAGAAGGAGCAAGATTCGCAATGGGCACGTCCTCCTCCTCGTCCTCGACATTCGGTCTCTCAATCTGGATAGGGTGAATAACTGAATCAGTCAACTGGCGAGGCTGTCGGGCTGGGCGAGGCCAATGAACATCTGAAGCTCTCCTCCTCACACCTGAAGAGGCCCTACGAGAGCTACTCAGCTAGTCTGGATCCATAATTTGGATAAAAGTCTCAAAATCACCTCAGAAACGGTGAGGTAAGTTCTAAACTGAAGCTCATTAAATTAAAATCATTGCTTCATGCATACATGCATTGTGTTAACATACATCTACTGTAGAGTTAATATTATATGTTCATTAAATGCTCAGACTCGTGAATTTTTTTTGCCAAACTCTCCTTTGTAAAATGGATTGTCCACATGCACATAGGCATGACTAGGTGGCTATTCAGTAGCACACCTAC
Source organism: Panax notoginseng (assembly GCA_016801055.1). Taxonomy (NCBI): domain Eukaryota; kingdom Viridiplantae; phylum Streptophyta; class Magnoliopsida; order Apiales; family Araliaceae; genus Panax; species Panax notoginseng. The sequence goes on from CM029014.1 coordinate 90,458,474, forward strand.
CCAAAGTCATGATCATCTTATATGCATAAAAAATATCAAAATCAAATCAATCATGGTAGCCAAATTTCCAGGTGTGCTTTACTTGAAAACCTTTGCTCATTTGTTCTCAAATAGGATGAATAAACTAGCAAAAAAGGGTGCCAAATGACTGTCTCAAAAGTCAAATTTTTTCACATCAATACGTTCAGCATGGTAAAAGATTAACATTTACTCGGTTGAATAATTTTTATCAAGTCATATAAGCATACATATTCACTATTATGTGTTTAGCAGCATTATATGTGGTATCTAACGTTCTAATGGTCAAAACTTGAAAAGAAAACATTTAAACAATACCGGAATAGTGCAGAACGTTTGTACGGTGACGGATTCTGCAAAAAGTAGCCCGGACTTAGTTGATCTGAAGAAGAAATCTCAGATTTTCTGTGTGAATTCAACTTAAAAATGACTTGTGAAAGAGAAGGGTCTATCTGCAGCTTCCCAGGGTGGTCCCAACCCCCTCTAGCTCGATCAAATTTGAGTTACAATGGAGTTCCCGAAAGCTAAAAAGTCAAATCAGGGAAAAAGGTGCTACGCGATTAAGCAGAAAGGGTCTAAAAATCCTGAATTCAGAGACCAAACTTCGGGTCTACATGTAAGTCATTGGTATTCGCCCAGATGTGGGGTTCATAAAGACGATGATAGAAGCTATTGAAAGCGGCCCTTGTTAAAACATCGAGAAGGTCCGGTGCCATAAATTGTGGGTCTTGATTGCAATCAAAGCATCTAAATTTGTCAAAGATATAATTCATCAGAGAGATATGCCCAGCAGAGATATCAAGAATCCCTGACACTGTAAACCGTTGGTGATGACTCTAGCATAGCATAAGAAATTTTTCAGTGATGTAAGCCGTTGAAGACTACTTTAACGAAGGTTAGAATTCCTGACACTGTAAACCGTTGGCGACAACTCCAGCGTAGCATCAAAAATGGTCCGACGATGCAAGCTGTTGAAAACTACTTCAACGAAGGTCGGAATGATTGACAGTGCAAACCGTTGGAGACAACTCCAGCGTAGCATCGAGAATGGTCCGATGATACAAGCCGTTGAAAACTTCATCAACGAAGGTTAGAAGGTTTGACGTTGCAAGCCGTTGGTGACAACTCCAGCGAGGCATCAGGAAAGATCTGATGATAAAAACTATAGAAAACCATCTTCATCAAGGAGGACTGATGATGGAATCTGTTATACAGATCCTCAGCCAAGACACCACGAAGGTTCGGTGATTTCCAGACCGTTGTAAACTACTGTTCAAGTAGGCACCGAGGAAAGTCGGTGATGGTCAACCTTCACAATACTTCCGTTCGAGTAAGTATTCTGAGGATGCTGTGAAAGCAAGCAATCAAATCCTATCTCTGATGGAACTATCAGTATTAACCTAGTAAAAACTCAGGGCAATGGTGATAATGCCAGCGTAATAGCAAGAAACATCCAATGATGGCAACCAAGCCAAGCTATAATCAGGATAAACATCAAACAATTCCTAAAAGAGTCACTCACAAAAGAGAAGAACATCTTCAGTGGAAAACACATCCAAAAGCACATTGGTGACAACCCCAATGTAAAGATCCAATGGTCTCCGCCATTGGAAAACCTCCACAACAAAGATCTTGAGAGCATCTCTGCGACTTGTCGTCGAATCAGTCTCAAATAGCACTGATAGACATTTCAAACCGCTAGCGAGAACCCCAGCGTAGCATCGGAAAGATCCGGTGATGAAAGCTTTGTAAAACTACTGTTCGAGTAAACATCAAAGCGGTTCAGTGGAGACTATCATTGACAACTCCATCCCCAACAGAAGCAGCGGGAGCAGGCAGTTATCAAACACCATTGGAAATAATTCCAACAAAAACACCCAGCATTCATAACATCACATCATGTTGCATTGCATGACATCATTTAATCTTGTTATATTTCAAGTGTCTAGTAATCTTTATCATGTCCATGTCATTGCATTGCATAAACATGATAAAGAGGGGCATCTGTAGACACTTGAAATTTTGCCTTCATGTTACTAACCATGCAGAAGGTTAGAATCGTCTTTTGTCTTCTAGAGAAAACCCTGAAAGTCAAATCATAAGTTCCAGCCCCGAAGATGACCCTGAGAGATCAAAGCCAACCCCGGGAGATCAATTTTAGCCCTAGAGATAACCCCGGGAGATCAATTCTAAGCTCTAGAGATGACCCCGGGAGACTTAACTCCAACCCTGGAGATAACACCGGGAGATCAACTCCAGCCCCGGAGACGAACCCGAGACATCCAATCCAACCCCGGAGATAACCCTAAAAGATCAAGTTCAAAGCCCAGAGTCAACTCTGGGAAGTCAAACAAACCTTAGAGACAACCCTGAGAAGTTTAAGAATCAACAGTAGTCCAATCTCGGAGACAACCCTGAGAAAAGACAGCTACAACTGCATCAAGGCGGGAGACAACCCCAAGAGGGGCAAAATAGTCATTTTGCCAACTCAACATCAACTTAACATCATTTCAACTCAAATCAAATCAAATCAAATCACTTCAAAAGAAGTCCTGCAAGAACCATAGCTTAAAATTTCGAGTGAAAATAGCACAAGATAGCTCAACGGATAGACTGTTAATACTTGGAGATCTGGTCATGGACTCATCATCCCAGATTCGAAAATGTCTAATCCCATTTCATTGTGTAGTTTTCATTAAGGGCTTTCCGAAAAGGTACATCACGCCTCCATCGGATGCCCAAATTAAAAGTTATGAAGGTTTGAGCAAACAACGCGTTATCCGATTGCACGTACTTTAAGACAATGGGACCCGTGAGGCCCAAGGAAACCCGAGCAGCCGTAGGTAGACCCGAGGCTACCGCGGGTTGACCCGTAACCATCTTGGTCTATAAATAGACCTCCCCACCAGGTCATTTGAAAAAAAAGAAAGATAGAGAAAACTATGTCCATTTCACCCCTTAACCTCTTCTAGAGTGCTTCAAACTTGGATATTTTTCTTTCTAAACACTTATAAGCACATATTCTACAACATATCAAAATTTAACCAGTGGAAACTGAGTTTTCAAGCTCCAAAAGTGGTCATAAGTCTTCTTGGCAGCCCACTGTAAGATTTTTTAGATTTTTAAGCTTTCTACTGTTTTGATATATATATATATATATATATATATATATATATATATATATATATTTACTACTTTTAAATGCCTTATTTAACTGCTTTTGCAATGTAAATCCTTAATATTCCAGTCTGTGGACTAGATTTATCTAAATCTAGTCATCTTTAACTTTTAACCAGTTCAAAAGTGACTAAACTGGAACCGTTGAAGCTAGAATGGCTTAGAGTTATTTAAATCTAGTTTTCTTTCTAGTTTTTGTAAATATTAATCAATCATATGAGCCTAGAAGCTATGAGGTCTAAGATTCAGATTGCGAATCTAGATCTGGTCTGACGCCCCGAAATCCGGTCTATTTTCACACCTGGATTCTATACGTCACGGTCCCACTTCTTTCCAAACATACATCATTATATAGATAAATATAACAACATACATTGTCAAATCCCAGGTTTTAATACCTTATAACATTGTTCATTACAAATAATGATAATTACATTATTCTTTACATCTTACAAGAGTAACTTTTATCCGCCACCAAGGATACATAACAGTTCAATAAACTAGTCTATAGATTAATTAAAATATTCTACATTACAAGTATTCACTTGATCTTCACCCTCATTCATATACTGAATGACACTTCATCTTGATACCGGTCAGCTTGATCTTTACGGGATCCTTGAGTTTTTTCTAATATCGTTCGCTAAAAATATTTTTATTTAAAGCAAGTGTGAGTATTCGATTGCTCAGCAAGTCATAGCAGTTGAATAAACAACATCAAGAATTTAAACATTCCTTTAGAACTTTGATAACCGAATAAAAGTTATGAAGCAGCTTGAATAATAGGAAAAATTATGATTCCTATCATTTTAAAACATTAGTCACAATCACTTTGAAATACTTTCACTCTTATACCTTTTTCATGAACATTCTATCCAGCTAGAATCGTTAACACAGACTTAACAATAACGGTTCATGATTAAACAGAATATTTTCATATTGAACAATTCAACCACAGAACAGTTCATCTCATAGAAACACCGAAGTGTTAAAATTGTGGCACAAGGCCTCATACATTCTACCACCTTGTACAAATATCCCATATTCGCACATAGATAAAACTTCTCATGTTCAACATCTGAGAAGTTTAAGAAACTAGCATTCATAATAAACATGAATGAAGTTAGAAAACTTTCCTTACGCACAACTACAACTTAAAGTTTACACTGAGTTGCTCATTGCAAACCCTATATAACACATAAGGAAATACCACATACACCAATTAGTCATATACTTGACTTACAGATTGGTTTACTTAACTTTACTTCTCAGGGTTCGCGTTCTTGCAATCTAAGTTTACGCGACCAACTTTCTTTATCGGTTTACGGCGTTACGACATACGGAGATGTCTTAACGCATACGATCATCATCTTTGAAGATTTGCATTCTTATCTTCTTCTTATAACTCTTCTAGGACTTAGCACACATCGAATCTCTACTAATATTCCATATGGTACTCTGAGTGGTTTCCCACAAACAACTAACAAACTAGTTTCTCGTCTCGTCTACACTGTCTTTCACAGCGAGTTAGATCGGTTGCCAGCTTTGTATATACCTCCACTCTCTGAAGGAATTATTTAGCCCAGCTCCCATATATAAACCATTAAAGATTACAATTGTACCACAACCTAAACTTATCTTAACTTATCCGAACAATTAAACCTATAATGTTCGTTAAATCAATTTCTTATTCCTTATGGCTTTCTGGCAACTAAATGTCATACCTCAAGATTCATTCTTTATCGTCTATGTTATACAGTCTTTTGTATACTCAGAACAATTATACAATGATCACACTACGCATTCATAGCATTAAGCATTTTACATAACCTTATTCATATCTCATAACGTCCGATTTATTTGACTCGGAACGTTATCCAAGTTATTATTACTAACTCGACTTCTTAACATTATACGTCATTGTCTTTAATTCAGTTTCTTCACCATTCACAATTTTAATCATTATTCTTCATTATCTTACAGTCAATCCATACACGGTGTGTAGGTTCTGCCCGTTTAATATTGGCGTACACTCAACCCTCACGTCGGCTAAAGTGTTTAACGCTTACATTCATTATATCCTTCTCTATTCGACTAAAATTCGGACTTTCATTATTCTTATTTCCGTTCGTTACGGCTTTCATGATAATTCATATCTTACTTACTACCTTCGCCAACGTCTAAGTCATACAACCAATGTATACTTAGCACGTTCGCCCGACGCGAATACGATTCACGAGGATCGTTTACGTATTCTATGTTCACATTGCCCATCTCTTAATCTCTCATTTAACGTTTACTCCAGGTTTTAATCGCTTTAATTCATTATCCCTTATGTGAACCCCACGTCCATCATTCTTTCTTAATGTCGAAGCCATACAGTTCATTGTATGCTAAGACCAATCGTTCATCGCAACTACATTGCGTTTACATTCATTACATTCTTTGTCTTTTAATTCCATTCAATCATTCCGTTCAACCTTTACTAAAGGTTTAAATCACTTGATTTAGTGTTACATTATGTGAACTATATATTCATTATCTTTCCTTCACTTCCCCCAGGAGTTGAGCAATTAAAAGCTCTTCTCCGAGTCTTGCCCTACACCGGTGCTGCGGCGCCACCTTCCTTTGTTATTGCTCACGCTGCAGCGCGAGTCTCCAAAAATTCTTAACCAGAGTCGGCGCTGCCGCACCTCCTTTCTAGTTCAAACTGGCGCTGCAGTGCCAGTTCAAAAACTTAGTTTTTCAAGCAAATTTTTCCAAGTGTTGGAATGCATACGAATCTCTTACTTCGCAATCTCGTAAATCCATCGTTATAACTGTGACACCCCCAAATCCGGGTACTTCGATTCCACGGGATTTGGTGTTCACTGTACAAGCATCATCTATCTATCTACCCATAAATAATATCAAACCATACAATAGATAGAAATCATAATAAAATCTCTTCCCTTAAGGGTTACATCAACTGAATCATAAATAAATCCCAGGTTACTCTGACCTTAAAACATCTGTGCGGAATTCTAAACAAATAAGTCTTAACATCAACATAACTCAAGTTTTAAACAAATACATCAGTTAATAAATAACAGGTCTTCATCATTTGCTAACTTTGCCCTTGCCCTTACTAGTGGAGGGTTCATCGCTTCTTTCATTCTTAACTGCAATGTTATTATTAAGCAAGAATGAGCACAAATGCCCACAAGTATAATAATGAAATAACATTATAATAACATGCGAATAAATCAAAGACATCTGAATAAAAGTTTAACTTTTGAATCGAGAATGAATAACAAGAATCAAAAGAATTCTGAGGGTCATAAGACCTTGAACTATGTCCTAGGTTAACAAGAAAAATACTTGAAACCTTTAACAGTCATAAGACTATGGACCTTCTTCTCGTACTTAGGGGGATCAGCCCTTAGTACCATACTGTGCACAATATCTTAACGCTAAAGCGTAATTAATCCCCTATACAGGGTTGTTCATCTCAGTTTGACATTCGAGTCCGCACCAAAGGAAGTTTGGTTTGGATAAATTCATCAAGGGTTCTGAAATTTAGAACGCTCGTCAACTATGGACTAGTTGAATCAATAAGGTTCACTAGTCTAATAAGGTTCAACAATAACGATATTCAATTTGAATAATAATCTCAAACGTATACAATAGAACAATTATTGTATAACTGAATCATGCTTTGACAATATAAATAATCTGTAATATCATACTTGAACTTGAATAATAGAATGATAACTTATTCAAGGTAATTAATAATCTTGAAAGATATTAAAAAGTAGGGTTAAGAAACTTGCCTTGCTTGTAGATTACACTTTAACTAACTCGTTCTTTGAATTAAAAATCCTACATACCATTCACATTCAATACCAGTTAATTACTAACTAATCAACATAAACTCATTCTCGTTGTCTACTTTAATTATTGACTAAACTTAGTCAAATTATCACGTTGTCACATAATTTATACTTCATGAATTATCAAACTAATTATGTATTTAATAATTAAATTCACATATAATATTTTATTACATGTTAAACAACTATTTTATCATCTCATAATACCTATAACATGTTTACATGTTCATTACATCAATCCACTAACACTTGTTAGACTTTAACATTTTAAAAATACATTTCTGATATTTTCTGGAGAGTGGCGCTGCGGCGCCACTAATGTGCTAAGGAGTCGCGATGCGGCGCGGTGGCGCTGTGGCCGGGCCCTTGGCGCTGCGGCGCTGTGGCGCCGTGGCTCGAGTCTTGGCGCTGCGAGCGCTGTGGCGCTGCGGCGCGAGAAATCAGTTCTAGAGCTGGCGCCGCGACGCGAGACCCCAGAAACTGAATCTCAGTTCGCGAAGAACACAGAGTTCAGCGAAATCAACACATTTTTAACACTAATTTCACCAAATCACATATACCCACATGTTATAATTCATGCATAATCATAATACAACATCTATAAAGTGATTTTAACTATTAAAACATATAATCACATATTTAAATCATAAAAATTTAGACTGTTCTTGAAGTTCTTGAGGATTTTGAACAAAACTTATAATTTAACACTACGGATTCGTTATAAGGCTAAATCCGTTCGTTTAAAGCTTGATCACTTCGTATTAACATGCTCAATAATATAAGGGTGTAAAATTTAGGGATAATATATAATCAATACATCAATTATCACATATAAGGCCATATGACTATATCACGTACTCTGTTTATTTTGAAATAACAAGTCATCAGATTACTACATGTTTTCATGAACTTGATGATATGAAATCATGAAATATATATATATATATAAAACATGTTATGCTATTCTTACTATCACATAAATCCATATAATAGTACAATTCCCAAATCACAGAGATTAACAGAAGTTTTGAAAGCCAATTTATAAAAACTAAAAGACGTAAATGTAGAAATTGGGTTTGGGAGAAATTACCCAGAATACAAACTAGAAGAGTGATTCCAAATGTCCCTTTTACAAAAGCCTGTTGATTACACACTCACTTTATCTCCCAGACTTCTCAATCCTCTCTGTAATTCTCACTGAACAATTTTTAGACTTAGAAAAAAAAATGAAAGGAATGAGAAGACGTCGATTGAAATAGAACTGACGCGATGTGGTCAGTTGCCCAGTCATGGGTTAATTGCTCATAACCTCCCTTAGTGCCATGTTTGGCTTAGCAAGAAAATAACTCAAAGCTCTTTATTTTAATAAACCTTTTATTATATAGTTTAATAAATGTCACACTCCTTATAAAATAACTCCAATATTTTATTTATTATAAATAAAATATAATATTTTCTCATAAATTCATATAGTCACATATTTAATTTTCTCATTAATAAATAATGTCAATTTATTAAATCTCTAATTAATAATTAAATTAATTAAAGTAACATCATGCTTAATTAAATTATTTCATTTAATTCAATAAGCTCACACAATCACATACTCGAATAATAAAAATTCTCTATATTAATTTAATAAATGCAACACATATAATTAAATTAATCTACCATAATTGCATCAATTAATTATTAAATCTAATAATTAAATCATCGAAAAATATTTATTTACTTCAATAAATATTTAAAATAATTTACAAAATTCTCGTTCGTCACATCTTTCCCCCCTTAAAAGGATTCTGACCCCAGAATCACGACTCAATAATTTCATTCTGACCCCAGAATCACGACTCAATAATTTTGACCCGTTACATTCTCCCCCCCCCCTTACAAAGATTCTGTCCCCAGAATCGCTTACAAATAATTAAGTAAATAAATGAGGGTAATTCTTAATCATATTCTCTTCGAGTTCCCACGTAGCTTCTTCAGCGTTGTGGTTCCTCTAAATTATCTTAACAGAAGGTATAACTTTATTTCTGAGAACTTGTTCTTTTCGGTCGACAATTTGGACAGGAATTTCTTCATAAGATAAGTCTTTCTCAAAATGCAGGGGTTCGTATTCAATTACATGATTGTAATCAGGTTTGTAAGGTCGTAACACAGAAACATGGAAGACGTTGTGGATATTCTCGAGTGCTGGAGGTAAGGCTACCTCGTACGTAACTTCTCCAATTCTTCGCAGTACCTCAAAGGGTCCAATAAATCTTGGGCTTAATTTTCCTTTCTTTCCGAACCTGATCTTTCCCTTCCAGGGAGAGACCTTCAAGAAGACATAACTACCTGATTCAAACTCGATATTTTTACGGTGTGGATCAGCGTATTTCCTCTGTCGATCTTGAGCTGCTACCAGTCGTGCTCGGATCACTTTGACTATTTCTGTCGTTTGCTATACCAATTCTGGCCCTAGCAATTGTCTTTCACCAACTTCATCCCAACAAAGTGGAGTTCTGCACTTTCTGCCGTATAACGCTTCGTAAGGCGGCATACCAATACTAGCGTGATAACTGTTGTTGTAGCCGAACTCTACCAACAGTAGGTGATCATCCCAATTTCCTTTGAAGTCCATTACACAGGCTCGTAACATATCTTTCAGTGTTTGAATCGTTCGTTCGCTCTGTCCGTCTGTTTGAGGGTGGTAAGCTGTACTCATTCGCAATTGCGTACCCATGCATTCCTGAAGACGTTTCCAGAAATTTGATGTGAAGCGCGGATCCCTATCGGAAACAATAGACACCGGCACTCCGTGCCTCGAAACAATCTCTTTCACATATAATCTTGCCAACTGATCTAAGTTAAATCTGATTTTGATAGGAAGGAAGTGCGCGGATTTCGTTAGTCGGTCAACGATAACCCATACTGCGTCGTAGCCTTTCTGAGTCGTCGGAAGGCCAACCACGAAGTCCATCGTAATATGTTCCCATTTCCATTATGGGATCTTCAACGGTTGTAGCAATCCACTTGGTCTCTGATGTTCTGCTTTAACTTTCTGACATGTCAGGCATTTGGCAACACATTCTGCAACATCACGCTTCAAATTCGGCCACCAGAAATGTTGTCTAAGATCTTGGTACATCTTGGTACTACCAGGCGTCGGCAACCACATTAGCCTTACCCGGATGGTATAAAATCTCACAGTCATAATCCTTGATTAATTCCAACCATCTTCTTTGACGCATATTCAAATCTTTCTGTGTAAAAATATATTTCAGACTCTTGTGGTCCGTATATATTTCACACTTCTCCCCGTATAGATAGTGCCTCCAAATTTTCAAAGCAAAAACAACTGCAGCTAACTCCAAATCATGGGTTGGGTAACCCTTCTCGTAATCCTTCAACTGTCGTGATGCATACGCAATGACTTTGCCGTTTTGCATCAGCACACAGCCAAGTCCTTTATGCGACGCATCGCTAAAAACAACAAAATTTTCTGTATCATCCGGAAGGGATAACACAGGCGCTGAACTCAACCTCTTCTTTAATTCTTGAAAACTCTCCTCACACTTCTCCGTCCAAACAAAATTCACAACTTTTCGAGTTAAATTCGTTAACGGAGTTGCGATCTTAGAAAAATCTTGTATGAATCTTCTATAATATCCTGCTAATCCAAGAAAACTTCTTACTTCTGACGGCGTTCTCGGCTGATCCTAGTTAATCACAGCTTCTACTTTGGATGGATCTACCGAAATTCCATCTTTATCGATTACGTGACCAAGAAATTGTACTCTCTCGATCCAGAATTCGCATTTCGAAAATTTAGCATACAATTTCTCCCTTCTCAATACTTCTAACGTTAACCTCAAGTGTTCTTCATGTTCCTCTTTGGTTTTGGAATATATCAAAATGTCGTCTATAAATACCACCACGAATTTGTCCAAAAATGGCTTGAATACACCATTCATTAGTCCCATAAATCCTGCAGGAGCATTTGTAAGACCAAACAACATTACTAAAAACTCATAATGACCATATCGCGTTCGGAACGCTGTCTTCGGTACATTCTCTGGCCTCACCTTTAGTTGGTGATAACCACTCCTCAAGTCAATCTTGGAAAAGTATTTTGCTCCCTTTAATTGATCAAACAGATCATCGATCCTTGGTAATGGATATCTGTTCTTAATCGTGACCTTATTTAATTCTCTGTAGTCAATGCAGAGCCTCATCGATCCGTCCTTCTTTTTCACGAACAACACCGGCGCTCCCCACGGCGATACGCTCGGTTGAATGTACTTTTTGTCCAACAATTCTTGTAGTTGTACCATTAATTCCTTCATCTCTACTGACGCCATTCAGTATGGTGCCTTCGATATTGGAGCAGTTCCGGGCGCCAAATCAATCACAAAGTCTACTTCTCTATCTGGTGGAAGTCCTGGCAATTCGTCTGGAAATACATCGACGAAGTCCCTCACAATCGGTATCTCTTCTACTTTCGGATTCTCCTTTCGACTATCGACTATGTAAGCTAAATATCCTACACAGCCATGTCTTAATAACTTCCTGGCCTGCAACATCGTCAGACAACTCGCTTGTCTAGGCAACTTGCTACTATAAAACACAACCTTTGACGGAGTCATAAGGTTAATACGCTTCTTTTGACAGTCAATTACAGCCCCATAATTGGATAGCCAATCCATACCCAATATAACGTCGAATTCCCCCAATCGAATAGGGATAAGATCTACATTCATGATATTACCCTTAATATCCACTCTACAATTCTTATACACATGTTTAACAGGAATTATCTCTCTATTCGCAATTTCTATAATCATGGGATATTCCAATTCATCCTTAAACAAATCTAAACTATTAGCAAAGTCATCAGATATAAAGGAACAAGTAGCACCCGAATCAAATAAAACGTAAGCGTTAATTTCATTGATCGGAATGATACCTGACACCACATCACGAGACTGGATTGTATCCTGCACCGTCATATTAAAAGTTCTGGCGGTTGGTCAGTTTGTTGCAGGTGGTCCGGTGATGGTTAAGGTATTTCCACTGCTATTTCCCCAGTTTCCTCCTTGTCCTGATCCTCCCGATCCCTTCTTGGGACAGTCTCTTGCTAAATGATCTTTCGAACCACAGTTGAAACAAGCACCCTTCTTTGGGTTTGGACAATTTGGTGCTATGTGGCCTTCCTGACCATAATTGTAACACACTCTCTTTCCCTTCAAACAAACTCCTAGATGTGCCTTGCCGCAAGTCGGACATGCTTCTATCTTCTTTTTCTGCCCTCCGTGTTGACTTCCAGCTGTCGAGTTATCTGTCCACTTCCTCTTCTGATTATTATTATTCCCAATATTACTTCCACCAGTCTTGTTATTACCTTCATTCTCACTCTTTTTCTTTTTCTGTTCTTGGTTGTACTTAGTCACTGCATCACTTCCTCCTTCCGCGAGAATGGCCTTTTCCAAAACTCCCCCAAACGTGCTGAGTTGAAACATTGATACCTTGCTGTATACCCAAGGCTTCATTCCTTGTTCGAATCGTCTGGCTTTCCTCTCGTCAGTGTGTAATTGATACGGGGCAAACCTTGCCAACTCATCAAATTTAGCCGCGTATTCAGGCACGCTCATGTTTCCCTGTTTCAGTTCCAGAAATTGCACCTCCATCTGATTCTGCGAACTAGCTGGGAAATACATTTCGAAAAACATCTCTTTGAATCTCTCCCACGTAATTACACCTTCACCTCCTCGCATCTTGTTTGCCTACCACCAGTAGCTAGCCTCAGACTTCAGTATAAATGTCGCAAAAACGGTCTTCTGATCTTCTCGAACCCTAGCAACGTCGAAAACCTTCTCCATTTCCATCACCCACGTTTGAGCCTCAATCGGGTTTCTGGAACCTTTGAACTCTGGCGGTCCCACCGCCTTAAAATCTTTAAACGTTGTGCTAAGTGGAGCTTGCGGTTGGTTATTCATGACTCCAGTTAGTAAATTAACTAGCTGTTGAACTGGATTAACGTTGGCATTATTGTTATTATTGGTTGACCCTTCCTGAGCCGGTTGACATTGTTGTCTTCTCCTTGGCGGCATTTTTCTGTTAAATAAATGTTTCTTAGAACTATATTTATTTCTCTACATAGTTAAGACATTACTCAACAATTTAACATATCACTTAACACATCATCTCAAACAACTTGATATCTTTTCATTCAAATTTAAAGTTTTAACATTAAACTATAGCATACTGCTATTTACATCATTTATCCTGGAATAAAGTATCCACAGGATTTAAAACATTCAAATATTAACATATTCCTTAGTTCATAAACACATCGGAATTTACATAAAACTATATAAGTCTTTCACATAAATAAACAGATTCTATTCCTGTCTTCCAAGGTGCTCAATAGCCTTGCCACGCTCCTCATTCATGATACGAGACATCGTTCTGTGATCCAACATATACGAGGGAAGTCCTTTAAACTGGATGGGGTACCTTAACACTCGCTCTTGAACCTCATCCATCGCATGATTAAGTGTGGCGTACGTGTCTTCAAGCTTTGCCTTCTTTGCACGACTATCATTTTCTGCACGATCAGCTCGATGTGATTCTCTTACCCATCCTTCCTCTGCTATTTTCAGTCTTCCGGAGGTTTCCTTCAGTTCCTTCTTCAGCTTCTCTATCTCCTCGGTCTTATCTTCGGTTTGACCCTTCTCATGAACCAGATCCCACTCCACGTTTCTCAAACGTGTATGAAGGGTCACAATCTCTCTATCCTTCTCCTCTAAAGTAGACTGCTGAACAGTCGCTCGCTCAGTCAATTCCTGAACCTCATCTTGTAACTCCACGTTACGATCATATAGTGTGTCATACATCTCAGCATCAACAGTGTACCGTGGAAGCTCCTATTCTTCTTCCTCCTCAAACTCCTCCTCAGGATCAGTCTCGGGCTCATGCTCCTGACCAACAACGGTGATCAATGGAGATGACTCCCTCTGAACTAACTGTTCCCTAACAATATGAATGTCTCGGGACTCCTCCTCAGTCGGTACTATTGTGACGCCCCCAAAATAGGTTCAATCCATCCAACCCATTCTGAGTCGCCAAATACATGGTACAGAAAATAACTACAACTTTATTATTACAATTGTCGTGCAAAATACGACAACACATATACTGTGAATTTAAATACAGATATTGTCATCTAGACAGTATTCATACTCAATTAAGTCCTCATTACACTTATTGATACACTATTTTACAAAATAGTGAGGACTACAAAAACAACTGACTTGAACCATCATTCCACACCCTGACTAGTACTCGCTACATTCTCGCCTCCTAAGAAGAAAAATGGAACAACAAGGGAAAGGGTGAGCTCAACTAGCCCAGTAAAGAATATTATGACTAAGATAATATACAACAAATTATCGTTAGTCTTCAACAGGGAAAAATTTAATAGAATACAATAGACAACAAGTTTTAAATCAATATTCGCAGCGGAAAATAATAATTCATAGAAGAGTTACGTAGAGAATGAAATCTACGATTATCTATGAATTTAAAAGCCCATCATCAACATTTTATCCCTGTAACATCAATCAATAAATATCTTGAATCAAATTGTCATCTTTGCACTACAGGCCAAAGATATTCATCAGTTGGTCATGTTCATCTCAACACATGTTCATCTTTGCACTACGGGCCAAAGATATTCATTAAAAATCATTCATCTTTGCACTACAGACCAAAGATATTCAATTATATCATCATTTAGGACTGAGGATGATGAAAAATATTTTAAAGAAAACGAATCCAGTGAAACAAAAGAATAAATATTAAGGATTCATATTTCAGCTATTCCATGTCCAAAAATACCTCATAAATAATCATAGTGAAGTAAAATTCAAGAATGATCAAAACATGGATACAATCAAAGCTAGTATCTAGAATAGATATTTTGGACGAAAAGAAAAAAATTTTATTTTTCGGTGAATAGTAATTCGTGAATAGTAACTCGTGAATAGTAACCCGACATAAAAAATTTCAAATTTGATAAAAAGTTCAGATCAATACTTCGACATAATGATATTGAAGAAAATAATATCATTTAAGAAGAAATAACATCCCTTACCTCGGAAAAACAGTACTTCTAGTTGAAACACCGGATATAGGCTATGACTTGAACTTGCACCGTAAAGCAACACTCAAAGTATCAAATACTCACAAGAATACGCTCGATATAGAGAGAGAAATAGAGAGAAACTTGTGTTTTTGGTGTGATTTTCAATTCTAACCTAAGCACCCTATTTATAGGAAAATGCTTAGAACACCAAAGCAGAAAATTTAATATAATATTAATATATATATATATAAATTTTCAAGCCCACCTTTGAAGATCTGAATTCAGCACATTTTAACAACCAGTGGGCCCCACCATCTCACAAAAAAACGTTTTTCTCAAAATAATTAACTTAAACTCCCAAAAATCAATTATTTCGGAACTTCAATAATTCACAATAAATAGCCCTTTGATCAGAAAATTCGAATCTCGCGAGTTTTTATAGGAAATTCAATTCTCTACAACTTTGCAGAAGAAAATTTTTCTAAATTCCAAACAGAAATTGACCGAAATCCACAAACGGGCGATTTTACAGTCAATAATAATTTTTCGGTCAAGAATTGTGTCCACCAACACACAAAACATGTGTTAATCATTTAATGCCACAAAAATACTCTTCCTCCTCATATACTCATATATCCCACATTCATTATAAAAATATCACCATCAATATATTATTAAAATAATATATTTAAATGAATTATTTTATCAGAAAAAGATAAAATATTAATTTTCAACAATTGTCACATTAAAAATTTTCTTCATCTATATCCACATAAAATCAATATTTTCCTCATCATATAAATCAATAATTAATTATACACAAATAATATTACAGAATCACAGTACTGGCAACCAGGCCGTTCCCAAGAAAGAGGGGGCTTTCCAATAAGGATTTCTCCTTACTGGCGCGCAATTAGATGACCAAACCTCTCCTTAGACAGAACTTTCTAGACATTGTCAATAATGTTATCTAATAATATTATTCAGATAATATGAATTATTGCTCCGATAATAGAAAATACTGTGTAGTGACAATTATTAAAACAACAGTAATATAAAATATCAACGCAGCAATTATTGAATCAATAAAATAAAATACTGAACAGTAATTACTGTAACAATTATTGAGTAATGCCTTCTTACGTAAGAATCAATAATTGGTGCAATACCGTGTGCTACTGTGTAACAACGCGTATTACTGTGTTTTAACCACCGGGTATTCCAATAGTATTAACGGTAACAACTACGCCGTTATTTATAAATAACTTATTTTTGTCGTTTTCTTCATCCAATCGCTTTCCGTTATGGGGCCCACAAAGACTGCGCCGTCGTACGAATATTCTCCGACAGTAAGAATATTCCACGACCAAGCGAATATTTCCCGACAACAATGAATATTTTATAACCACTTGCTTATTTAAAATATTTGCGCATTTTACCCATAACTAACCACATTAATCAAATCAACCCTTACTATTTCAGAATAATAAATAGAGGAATTTAAATTTCATTTATTAATAATTTGGGGTCTTACAACCTCCCCTCCTTATGAAATTTCGTCCTCGAAATTGACATACGTACCTGGTGTTTCGAAAAGATGAGGATACCTCGCTTTCATTTCCGTTTCCAACTCCCAGGTCATTTCCTCAATAACATAGTTTCTCCACAAAACTTTAACTTGTGGTATGACCTTCGTGCGTAGGACATGCTCCTTCCTATCCAAGATCTTGACAGGTACCTCCTCGTACGTTAAGTCTTCGGCTATCTCGTCTGGTTCTAACTCAATAATGTGGTTCGGGTCTTTCACATATTTACGAAGCATAGATATGTGAAAAACGTTATGAACACGAGACATGCTTGGAGGTAACACGAGTCTATAGGCCACATTTCTTACTCGGTCAAGAATCTGAAATGGACCAATAAATCGTGGATTGAGCTTTCCTCTCTTTCCGAATCTTGTAACTCCCTTCCATGGAGTAACTCGCAACAATACATGATCCCCAATATCAAATTCCACGTCCTTTCGATGAAGATCCGCATAACTCTTTTGTCGATCCTGTGCCGTTTGTATACGTTGTCGAATCGTTTGGATCTTCTCTGTAGTCATTCGTACCAACTCTGGTCCCAACAACGTTGCTTCTTCCACCTCATCCCAACATACTGGAGAGCGACACTTTCGTCCATACAATGCTTCAAATGGAGCCACACCTATACTTGCCTGATAACTGTTATTGTAGGAGAATTCCACCAATGGTAGGTACTTATCCCAACTCCCTTTGAAATCTAGGACACAAAGTCTTAATAGATCATCAAGAGTTTGAATAGTCCTCTCTGATTGTCCGTCCGTTTGAGGATGGTAAGCTGAACTAAATCGTAAATCCGTGCCTATAGCTTTTTGCAAGCTAACCCAAAATCTTAAAGTGAATCTTGGGTCACGATCCGAAACTATGGATACTGGCATGCCATGCAACCTCACAATCTCATTCACGTACATACTAGCAAGACGTTCAAGGGAATAAGTCTCCCGTATCGGAAAGAAATGAGCAGACTTGGTTAATCTATCAACTATAACCCAAATAGCATTTATGCCTTGAGAACCCGTTGGAAGACCCGTAACGAAATCCATGGTAATGTGTTCCCACTTCCATTTCGGAATCTCAAGTGGTTGCAATGGACCAATTTTATATGACGATATAATAGTGCGTCACTAATTAGTTGCGTGAATAAGTGACAAAAATGGTTCGTCATAAATTGTTATATTTAGTGACAAAGTACGTAATATCATCACAATTTGATTTGGAGGCAAAAAAAATTTAAGAACTTTTGGAGGTAAATTTTGTAAAGACGAAAAAATAATAATTTATGACCATTTTTATTGTCACAAATAATCTATAGGCCAAAAGACCGTCGCTATAGGCCAAAAGACCGTCACACATTTATTCAACAAACACAAATACAATATAAAATAAAACATAAAAAATATTATATACATCATTTAAAATCATTCACATTACAACATTACAATATAATAGTTGGATAATTCATCCCCTAAAATATGATGATCATTTTTATACCAAAATCCTTGCAAATACATTTGCAAAGGCAAACTACCGTTATTTATGGCTGGAGAAGGATGCAATGAAACCCATGACCCTGAACTCTCACCAGGTTGATACAAGGGCACATTGCTTTACGGTGCCAACTCAGGGATCCAACCTGCGCAATGTAGGAACTATGATCTCGTTGAGATCTAGTTTCAGTAAAAGGCAAGCTCATAGATGTTGCTGCATCTTGTGGATAGAGAGACTGCAGACATATTAAGTTACTGTTAGTGAAGTTTAACTAATTAGGCAACACCTAACATAAAATTCATAAAGCAATTCAGGAAAGCAGATTGTTAAGTATCTTAAAAATTAGTAAAATGGAATCAAACTCAAGTTGATTCTCAATTTCATCATATTACATATATTGCAAAGTTGATGGAAACCTTATTTCAAGACTACACTGTCATACATTGATTATAAATTTAAGGGACAAATTAAGCCCATATATTCTTATATTGAAGAATGGTCCATATATGAACTATTAAGATAAATGTTTTTACCTGTATGATAGTAGGATCATTATATATAGGTGTTGTAGTCTGAACAGGAAGCGAAGATTTGACCTGTAAATCCTGGAAACAAAATGCACAAAAATATATGTTAAGTGAATCAATCACATAATAATAATAATAATTAAAAAAATCGCATAAATTTCATAGTATATAATGATTATAAAAAAGACAAACACTATTGATTCTGAATATCTAGACAGTATGTGACACCCCCAAATCCGGGTTACCTGACCCCCGAGTTTGGTGCTCACGATCCACAATATAAATAACATTTATATTGTTATTAACATATATTGTTAATACATAAGTCCCAGGTCCACTATCCATTTAAATATGAATAGTAATACATAAGTCATTAACATATATTGTTAATACATAAGTCTCAGGTCCACTAACCTTAACGTTACAGAAATACCCCTTTAGATATACAAAAAGGGTTTACAATACAATATAACATAATAATATTGTTCATCATAACTAATTTGTAACTATGCCTTTTCCCTTGTTCTTCTTAGCAGCACCTTCTGCAACTTCGTCACTAGCTAAAAAGTTTTATTTATAGCAAGGATGAGCAACAAGTTTATCCCGCAAGTTAAGACATACAATAAAGATATAGAAATCAATAAGAACAGACTATCAATTTTGATAGAATGAAACTAAAGTTCGGGGAACTTTGAAATAGCTGAACAAATCGTTAATCAATAACAATTCTTCTCGTATTCTAGGCAACGCAATAATTTGATAATGAAAGAGTACAACGCTTTCAAAGTTTCTACGATATTCTATTGAATAATCAAGAATCAATTCTAAGCAATAACAAAGTGGAATAATTTTCAGATTTATGCTGAGTGATCCCACCAAATCTTCGAACTTATTTTCTTGGGTATCTATCAAAGATTTACTTTGATACATACGCAGGCGTATCAGATAACCATAAAGATTAAATCATACCCCTCTGCAAGTACTTAGAGCTGGCCAACTCGTTGTACCCTATATTATGCATAATACTTAACAGCGCGCAATGGTCGAATATATGACCTAAAAATGTTCCCTTTATATAAAAGATTGTTCTTCTCAGTCTCAGAATTAATATTTTGATTTAACAACGAAATACTGTGATTTCAAATTCTATCTACTTATCGATCTAGCCGAAACAATTGGCATCGATCTATCAATAACAACTGATTTCTCTTCTCGTATTTATCAAGTTCTAACAAGTGTTCGTCTAGCCAGTATAATTAGCTAAGACATTTCTCAATATAATTTGACAATAAACAGGAATTATTTGTACTGTCAATATTAGTTTATGTAGATATAAATATCCAACAACAGTAATTCTACGAATATATATATTTTCGAATCAGTAATTCAATTTGAATTTTAATCATGCACTAACAGCGAATAATCAACAATAAATTCCCTGGACATCGTATAATTATCAATAATTAACCATTAAAATAATTGAATGAATATAACTCAAGGTTGAGTTAGGAAACTTACATTTCACGTTGATTACAGCTACACAATATAATTAACTGCGTTCGTAAGACCTATAATCAACAATGTCGGTCTCACAATTAGCACAATCATTTATAACACGTAACATTGTATTCTACAGTCAAACTTCTCCTAGGCACATTACCACATAATCACATCAGTGTTTATAACCTATATAAACACTTATCCAGTCTAACTATTTCGGTCTGATTAGACTTCGGTCCATTTTCGGTGTTCTGGTCACCCTATCCGACAATTAACACATTGATTGTCACTTAAACTTGGTCTCTAAGCTTCAATATTATTTTAGATAAATTAAATATCGTTTATAATATTTTCCGGAAGCTTTTAATAATTTATAAACAATTATTATAATTTATGATAATTTTTCAAACATTTAAATCATTTTTAAATGATTTAATTATCAAATAATCTTATCATTATTAATATTTAATAATATCAAAATATTAATAACATACTTGTCAAAATATTAAAGTTATTATTAATAACTTAAAATATTTTTAAATCATCAATATTCTACTTAAATGAATTTTAAAGTAATTAAAATCATTTTTAAATCATCACCATTAATATTTAAATATTAATGAAATTATTATCCAAATATTAAAAGTCATTAATTATAACTTAAAATATTTTTAAAACATTTTTCTCACTTTTAAATGATTTTTAAATCAATAAAATTATTTTTAATTCATTTATTTAATATCATAATTAAATAAATCTAATATCATTAATATTAATTTATTAATGAGAATTCTCCAAAAATATTGAAAATTATATTTTATAATTTAAAATATTTTCTAACACTTTATTCTTATTTAAAATGATTTTTAAATCATTAAAATCATTTTTACTTATTTATTTGATTTAATAATTAAATAAATCTAATATCATTAATATTAAATTATTAATGAAAATTCTCTAAAAATATTAAAAGTCACATTTTATAGCTCAAAATATTTTTAAATACATTATTCTTATTTAAAATAATTTTTTATAATATTAAATCATTTTTCTCTAATTTATTTAATTTACTAATTAAATAAATTAAATACCTTTAATATTTAAATAATTATAAATATTAATGAAAAATATCTCAAATAGTCAGAAATTATTTTTCATAATTTAAAATAATTTTTAAAACAATTTTTAATAATTTTTATAATTTATTTTCTATTTTTAATTAATTTTCGAAATTTCAGAAATTAGAAAATAAATAAACCGTCACTAAAGGGCTTTAGCGACAAAAAGCGTCGTTGTTGGTGTTCTTGAGCTCAAGAACACTGACAGCTTCGTTAACAACCTGTCATGTTTGACCATTCATAGTTTTTAATACAGTGTGTTTCTGTGATCGTTTGTGCATTGATCTTGTAGTATACTTGTAGTACTACAACTTCCTATCATTACCAGAGCCATAACTTAATCACCTAGCAAGATATAAATCTCCAAACTAACTGTCAGGTCGTACCTGGGTTTTCTGGGTAACCCAGAAACCTAGGCAGTTTATAGGTACCACTTTCAAGCCCCAATAATTTGATGTTCTGGTCGTTATTTCGTTGTTCTCATGGTCAATATTGGTAGTACACATGACAAGGAATAATAACATAACCATATATCAGTCCAAATCTAACACATTAATCAAATGAAGCTCGGTCAAACATGGTCAGAAATCATGTTCTTCCCATTTCTGGAAATTCCAGAAACGCTAAGTCATGGTCGTCTGGCCTAGTTTGACCAACTACCCTGTTCAATATGTTGATGTTTTAACAGACCTAAAGACTTAGATATATAGTCCATTATACAGGCTACAACATGGTTACCATAACATTATCAAAACATATCATAACTAACAGATCTGTTGCTTGGAAAATCTTGTCAGGCGCTGATTTCAAGTTTCTGGGTTACCCAGATTTTGACTGGTCATGCCCGGTCAACGGGTTTTGACCGTCAATATCTTACAATCTGGACATTGAATGGCTGTTATACCACTTCCAGATCCAAGACCTCATGTTAGACTATAGATCCAAAACATAAAACACGAAAAATCAAAAACAGAAAAGGATCTACGGCTACTGACATTTACTTGTCAGACGACATTTGTGTTCTTGGACAGATTTTGTAAAACTCCTTTTTAAAGCATTTTGATGCTATAGATTTATGTTAGATCAACATAGATCATCATAAAATATTTTCTAACATGAATCTAAACACATAAACACTAACTCTATCTTAGCAGACAAGATCAAAAATTTAATTTAGGGTTATACCTCTTTTGCTAGATCTTTGATCTTAATCCTCCTTAGTTGTTCTTGGTGATCTAGGGACTGATTCTAGGACTGATCTACTAGTAATTTTCGGAGCTTTTAGTGAGAGAGGGAGTTGGTGAGAGTAAATGAGAAATTGGCTTAATTTTTATGAATTTTCTCTCTCCAAAATCTCTTATATATTGCTTGTTATTGCTTGATCTGGTCTTGCTGGCCAAATTTTGTTGGATTAATAAGTCACAAGTCAATGTGGTGGTTCACCAACTAAAGGTGTTAGTGAATTATGCAAGTTACCATTTAAAGAAAGTAAAAAGGGTATTTTGGTCATTTACAAAATAAATTTAAGGGCAATCTGTTAGAGTTTATGCCCTAGAGACCAATTATTTGATATAATTGCTTAACATTTGATATTATTGTTGATTGAATAAATAAATAATTTTATTATGATTTTAATTACTGCGTAATATAATTGTTAACATAATAAAATTCCTTAGAATAGTGATACAAATTATATAGTTTCAAGTATGTGACTTGAACATGAGATTATATAATTACAATTAGTATCATTGTTCTTAAATGTCCCTAGTCGAGTATCATTGTTGATGGGACAACAATGATGCATTGAGACTAGTATGTGGATTGACTGATGACCAAATCTCATTGGTCATAAATATATGAGATATTAAGTCAATGCATAGGTACATGTTAGAGAACGATGTACTGGACAGACCCACCATGAGAATTCTATATGGAGCATTATGCGAAGTGTCATTAGCAATTCTCATAGTGACAATGATGTAATGGTCCTCCGACCTGAAACTGCTATTTTACTACACGAGAATTTATGTACTTTGATATCATCAAATGTCACATTTAATAGGGTGGACTATAAAGGTGATTATTGGGTTCATTATGAATCGTGTGAGTAATATGAGTGATCTAGATGGAATTTAACCATCCTATATTTTATAGGTGATATCCATAGGCCTCTTGATTGAGTAGAACTATGAAATGCATGGCCATGCTCAAATAGTGATTTGTTTCATATAGTCTACTCATTGATCAAGAAAACTCAGATTAAATTATGAAGAGTATGACACATTCCATGACTCGAGTTTAATCTAGGATATTAAGATTAAAAGGATTAAATTACATTGAAACATTGATCACGAAAAGGTTGCATCGAATCATCGATCTTATTATTACTTGGGTAGCAGTGATGCATTACTAGATGCCGCTCACTGTTTATAATTTTATAATATGATTTTAAAATTATTGTCAACGTAATAATAACTTATAGGGTCACACACAAAGAACGTAATTAAAAGGAAATTAATTTAAATTGTAAATATTTAAAGATGTCAATGTGATTGATAGAATTTTAAATTACGAATTTAAATTAATAGGATAATTTATATATATGTATATTAATTAAGTAAGACTTAATTAAGATATATATAAATTCGGATTTTAATAATATTAGGTTTTGATTAATTCCTCCTAACTGCTATATATATGATATATATCAGTTACTTTAGGTTTTACGTCAAAACACAAAATCCTAGCCGCTCTTAGAGAGAGACTAGAGAAAACAGTTCCGAAAATCCTCATCCTTGGTGACTAGTACCGCGATTCCTTCTTCTGCAGATCGTAGGACGATTCGCGGAGCGTTCGTGTGGATACCGTAGAGACGCAGTCGGTTTGTATTGCGTTGGAGATTCGACGCGCAGTCGATTTCAGATTCTCGTTTTCATATTCGGTATAATCTCTAAACCTCTTAATTAATTGATTTTTCGCATGGATCCTGTTTTAAGGTTTCGGAAATTGCTTTAAAATTTTAATTTCCGCTGTGCGTTTCTGTGCCGAAACCCAACACAATCTTGATAAATGTACAAACCCTTAGGGTTTAGAGTTTAGGTTAGGGTTTAAGGTTTGGACCCTTTAGAGTTTAGGGTTTAAATCCTTTAGATTTGCAATTTAATTCTCAAAATTTTCAAATTTCGATTTCCAAAATAGAAAATTAATAATTCCAAATTACAATTAGGATTCAATAAATATATTAATATTTTCTAATCATAAAATTCAATCTTGCTAATTAGGATTAATATTCGTAATTAAAATTGTTTAATTTAGCAATTAGGATCAAAATGATCATTAGGGTTTATAACTCACGAATTAGGGTTTTAATTTGAAAAATAATTTTTTCTAAATTACAATTAGGGTTTGTAAAATAGAAATTAGTATAACAAAAATATAATTAGGGTTTTCTAATCATATTTAAGTTTAATACACACATTAGGCTTGCCAATTAGAATTAGGGTTTCCTAATTTAGGGTTTAGGATTCTCGAATATGAAATTAGGGTTTCCCGACGTACAATTAGGATTTCCAACGATACGTTATAGTTTCTAATCCTGATATTAGAGTTTCTAATCTCTTATTAAGTTTTATTAATTTCAAACTTTATCTGATTAATCATTGATCAATAAATTTTTTAGGTACAAACACAAATTCATTAATATAATTATTTTAATTATATTTTCTACCGAATCCCTATCCAGAAATTAGGGTTAGGGTTTCTAAAGCTGTTAAGCACAACTCTACTCTAATTTTATTAGTCAATACACAAATTAACTTTCTCGAGACTCGTATCACATATACTTGTCACAAAAATGATAATTAATATTAATATTAATAAAAAAAAATTATTCGCAAATTTTTGATTATTCGAAATCTCGGGTTATCACAGAGTACATACTGCACAATATACAATAATAGATTTGCTATTTGAAAAAAAAAAAAAGAACATAACATGATGAATACATAAGCTTTGTTTCCCTTCCACATTCTATTTCACTATGCAGTGGCATTCTCGATTTCAATGTGATTTCAACACATTGAAATGAAACGAACTAGTTATTACAAAACTGACTTAAGATTACATTATTTGAAACCTCTGATAAAAGACAAACAAGAAAAACAAACTACCTTCATCATACAGGAGAGAGAGAGGGAGAGTTATTTTTTTTGGGGTGGGGGGGGGGGGGAGGGATTTGTATGTCTAACTAAGTTCAGGTATAGGAGGAGGCTTTGTGTTGTCATAGCTTATTCACTCCAAAATTTGAATACTAAAAAGATGATAACAGTAAAAATATAATTAGATTCATAAGGTTATTAGCAATAATACTTTCTGCAAACACCATGAACTATCTTCTTACCATCTGGTTTTTAATAGCTTGAGCCAAATTTATAATATGAAGACATAATTTATAATACGGTGAACCAAATTTATAATATGAAGACATAATTCCCTTCAGGTTGTTATCTATTACTTGCAATACAAAAACAGATTAAGAGAGTAATATTTCATGGAATTTTCTTATTGTGCCAAATGAAGTAGTAAATTTTTTATAGTTTTGGTTGTTTGGTTATGTATCTTTTATATGTATGTTGGTGTAGTATACGTACTTGTCAAAACTCTTAGCAACGTTGTTCACAAAATTTGTTGAATTTGATGAGAAAAAAAGAACTTACAAATATCACAATAGACAATTTCCCCATTGAAATACAAAATAACTCAAAATAATACTATAGACAATTTTCCCATTGAAATACAACACAACTCAAAATAATATATGATATTATATTATATGAATACGCATGCTTGGAAGATATATTCATAGTAGAATATCAACATCGGCTAACTAGCATCCCTCGTATAATTCGCATCTACTAAAGTCACCAAACATAAACCAAAAATCTGCTGAAATTTAATCATATTACTTACCTAAACGGTGGTTCCGAATTGCGATTGCTTCGGTAGCTCGATTGGCAATACTAGACAATTTTCGAATTGCTATTGCTCCGAATTGCTCTCTCTGTGCAACGTCCCAACAATCAAAAGCCCCTTCCTTGCTACTTCTATCTTGCTCCAGTAGCTCGATTGGCAATACTAGATAATTTCCGAATTACGATTGCTTCAAATTGCGCTCTCACTCTCTCTGTATCTGTAACTAAAACTGGGGATAAATATTTGGGGATTTGACTTGAATTAGAGACAGAAATTGGGGATTCAAGTTTTAGGGATTGGGTTTGAAACATACAATTGAGGTGTAGCCCGCGATGCGCCGGTGGCATATTATTCTGACTGTCAACATTTGTGGGGATGGTTTTCAGATATTCAAACGGCGGGGAACTGAAAAACTGGCAAGAAAAAAATAGAGAGGGAAATATAATTGAAGTGAAAATTATAGGGAAAAAAGGAATAATAGTGTCTCGAGTAAATATAATTGAAGGAAAATTTAACAATATACACTTTCTTGTCTTTAAGAATATTAGAGATGGAAATTATCATTTTTTTTTCTTTTGACTTGTTTAATACCCAATATTGATTTATAAAAAAATACAGAACAACAATGTTTTTAATGTATTAGATAATTATTATTATTATTATTATTATTATTAGATAATTAGTATTATTTAGATAATTAAAAAATCATGAAATACTAATTTATTTAGCACTGGTGCATTTTCATGTTCTAATTCAGAGATACGAAATAATTATTAAACACATGTCAAGTAAGAGTTGTTTTTCACTATTAAGGTGTTTGACAATCACTTATTTTTTGACTTGTAAGTTGAGTTTCAAGTCAAAAAAAAGTAATTATTTGTGACTTATAAGTCATTTTAAATAAGTTTGTTTGACTAAATGTAATGTCTATTTTGCTCATATTTTATTTTGTCCCTCTTTTTATTAATGTCATTTTTAGTAATCTTTACATTTGATTTTAACTTATAAATCATTATGAGTCAAACACTTTCTTTTTACTTATAAGTCAAATTGATGTCGAACGTATTTACTTATAAGTCACAATTTAAAACAAATTATAAGTTAACTTATATTTGAACTTATAAGTCATTTTAAAATAAGTCATTCACAAATAGGCTCTTGGTGAGTGTGTGCCCGATGGTAGATCGATTATGAAATTTAAATGGAATTGATTTTAAAAATCTCATGCTTAGTCATGGTAATTATTTTATAATATTGGGAGTTTGGGATGTTTAGGGGCTGTTTGATAAAAATTGAATAAATCTGAATCTGAATCTGAATGAGCTGAATCTGAATTTGAATCTGAATGAAAAATATTGTTTGATAATTGATATGTCTGAAATATCTGAATAACAGTATTTTACTGTTTACCCCTCTAAACTATGCTGAACAAGTATATAATTTTGTCTGGACGTATTTAAAAAAATTAATTAAATACAATATTCATTGTACAACAAATAAAAATAAATAATTTAAATAAATTATCAAACAAAGTATTGAATAATTCAAACAATTATACTACTTAATAAACACGACGGTGGATTGAATAAAATAAAGGGAACTGATTTTCACATAAATAAAAAATATAAACATCGAAAAGTTAAAAAAAAAAAAAAAAAAAGGTTGCAAAATCAATTTTGAGCCTATAGGTATATACTTCAAATTTAGAGACCACAAAATTCCGACTTTACACCCAAATAGAACCGCAGCACACATCAAGAATTCCTTGTTCGTTTTTTCTTTCCTCCACAACCAGCTGATTCTTCTCCTTCTTCTTAATTTTGGATCACTGATCGTAACGAATTCGATTGGATCAATTTGAATTGGGGTTTCATCATGGACGAGGTGATGACTGTGTCCGATGCGATGTCGTCCTACTCCCAATTCACATCACCGCCGTCATCTCCAGCTTCTCTCCTCCCGGTGAACATCCCTCTTCTCTCTGCCTTCCTCGCCTGCGCAATCGCTCAATTCCTCAAGCTCTTCACCACCTGGAGCAGGGACGAGACCTAAATGAAGAGCAACGCTAGGGATGGAGAAGCGGCATGCTATTTGGGTAAAACTCGTGATTCAGTCGATTCAGCCCAATTTTTTTTAAAAGAATCGGTCAGATGCATTCAGACCAATTCAAATCTCAAATTTTGTAAACAAACAGTCTGAATGGCTAAATCGTTCAGATTCAGAGCCATTCAGACCGTTTCAGAGCAAAACAAACAGGGCCTTAGTGTTGGAATTCAATACTAATTCTATTTGTTGGTCTCTACCTCTAAGAATTAATTTTGAAGATGACAAATAGGTTATTAAGAAAATGAAAATAGAAAATTTTAGTATCATCTCTATAGGATTTTTTTATAAATATATATTTTAAAATTATTTATTTTCTTATTTTGATCAATTTTTTTAAACTATTGAAGTAGTGTCCTTCCATTTAATTATTCACTGCCGCTAGTCTCTAGCGATAAACGTACATGTTATTTAGATGAGATGATTTGCAACTTAGCTTTAAGTGTTTAACGAGTAATGATGTCTTCTTAGCTTAAGTGCAACAACAGTGTGTTCTTCTATGAGTTGGCAATTAAAAATTATTTTAAAAAAAATTCTACTATTGGGTTAATTGGTTAATCAAATAGTAGAATTTTCCTATCCAAAACTGAATCTGAAAACCATAAATAAAATTTGGTTATTATCGAAATTATCCAAATAATCGAAATATTTTTTTGACATTATAATTATTTTAACATATAATTTACTAGTTTGGTAGAGCCCTAAGTATTTTCTGGCATGTACACGTGGATAATTGAACAATTTTTTTGTCGTTAAAAGGCAATTAATTTGGATGAAATTTGTGGCGATTTGTTAGAGTTATATTTAAACTAATTTGCTTTAAATATATATAATCTTTTATTATTTTTTATTTTTCGATCTAGTTAGATTGGGTTGTAGGCATATTGGGTATTTAAACTTGTCATATTAGAAGATGAATACTTCACTGATTAAAAGTCAAAGATTGCAAATGTAATTTTTTGCTGTATAATAATTTGTAGAAATAATTTTTAAATATACCATTTTTATAATAATGTATATTATGAATTGAAATATTTTTTTAAAAAAAATATTAATTTTTTTACATAATCGTAGTTAATATATTGGTATATACATTAGTTTACTAGAAATATTTTTTAAATAGCAAAGGTATATAATTTTTTTTATAAAATGATATATTGTATGCTATAATAAGTTCTATAAATATATATATGTGTTATACTAATTAAATAATGTAGTATAAAGATAATATTTGGTAAAATGATTAATTATATAAATAAACAAAAAATTAGTTTTAAAATATTATCTTAATTTTTAGAATTAAAATTTTATATTACTTATACTTAAAATAAATATGAGCCTTTGAGGTAAAAACACAAATTGATTCAATGGATGAAAAGTAAGTTGATGACAACTATCCTTCACCGTCCTCGAGTACCAATCAGAATTAGCAAGTTCTATCATAGCCTTCGGATCAAAAAGTTGATCAACCTTAACAAAGGCCTAACTTTCTTTCCAATTAGTCACGGTGTTGAAGGAAAGTGAAAGAGAATTGAAAATGCTAGCCAACCCTTTTTCTAAAAAATTGAAAAGAAATTGGCAATCTTCACATCTCTCTGTCTCGCAATCTAAAAGAGCTGCGAGTTTTCTTCTGTCAAACCTCACCTGCTACTTCATCAACTAGGTCTTTTCTCTCTCTTCTCTGTACTTGGATTCCCTCCGTCGTTTTCTTTTATTATAGTTTTTTTGATCAGTTGTATTGATTGATAGATTATTTGTTGAGAAGAATTACAAGGATCTAAAGAAATTGAGATTCCCTATATTGATCCGTGAGTGCAGCGGTACTAAGCCTCAACTATGGGCAAGATACGGTAAGAAAAACCCTAATTCTCTCTACTTCTACATGAGTATTAGCATATTTACCTTCTTCATTTTTCTTCTTTTAATTTATCAATGATTGTTTGGTTTTGACTCAATTAGGTTATGGAGTTGATTTATCATTCCCCTTTTTGAATTAAGCTAAGATGATGATGTCTCAGTTAATTTTATTTTTTTGGTGAAGAAACAAAGAAATAATATGGCTCATATGGATATCCCATGTCTAGCATAACTACAACTATAAAATGATCAATAAATCAGAGAATTAGTGAGAAGTTATTACTTGCAAATTAAAGGAAAATGCTGAATTCTTAAACTTTAAACCAGTGAGATTGAATATCCAGAGAAGATAGTGTTTGAATTCAGAACTCTTTGGCTCAAATCATATATTTGTAAAAGTAACAGGAATCCAAATTGATAAGTTACATGAAATGCACTCTTGAATATTAAGTGAAATAGTGGAACTGGGAAACAAATGCGAAGTGCCTTAGAAATGAATGTAGAATGTTTAGTTATCTTTGATGTTAGAATATGTTTTAAACAGTGTAAAGTCCATTATTGGATCTCATATATTTTTACTCAAACAACGTGGGCTACCCATGCTAACAGGATACTTCAAATGAAATTTTGTGATTTACTTGGTTGGTATTGTTATAATGTTCTCTCACTTGCAAAATGCTTCACTATATTTAGCAACCACAAAAACAAAAGACACTTTAGTAGATTACTCTGTTAAACCAAGCTTTATTTCTGATTGCCTAAGATATGATCTGTTGCGAGGAATTCTCGAAAAAATAGGATCCACAACGACAACCCATCTCATTTCATATCTTTCTCATTCAAAAAATATCTGAGATACATGTATTGATTCTGTTATTTAAAAAAAAATTTGAATGTTGAGAATTTGAATGTTGTATGAACTATCCATTGCAGCAAAGAGAGAGAAGTTATAATCAATTTAAATTTTAGCTTCTGAATTGGTGCACAATTTTTGTGGGAACGATCTGTTATATGGTTAGGATGTTGTCCTGTGACTGCTGTCAGTTGTGTCGAGCTACATGTAATCTTTTCCAAGATATTACCTGATTGCTCAACAGAGCATTTAGGATTAATTTTGTTCCTCTAGATTTAAGCCTGCCTCAATTAGATTTCTCTAGAAAAAGTAATATTTTTAAGTGTCACTCTTATAACAGTCGTATGCTGGGTGGTTTATCAGGTAACTAAACATATATGGATAGGCATGGATTTGCAGTTGCGGTGGTGCATATTTTTTGGGCTGGTTAAACCTAATTAATTATTGGTTTTAGACTGAGACAGAGGGAGTTTGTTAGTTTTGTTTTAATTGTGTTATGTGAGGGTTTTATGGAACACTCAACTGCTAGACGGTAAGACCCCATGCACCTTTGCCCCTGCCATGTTCTGCACCCCTCCACAATAAGCCATTCTACGCAGCTCATCTTCATCGATCTTAATTAGTCTTTGAAATTCAATTGCGCAGAATGAGTATTTGAAATTCAATTTTTTTTTACTTGCTGCACCAATTGCCCCTAATTGCCTGAAAAAGAAGTTGTTTCAAAATTGACCTCGTTCAGCCGTAGCAATTGGAAAAGTATATATCAAGAAGTTTCTATCTTACCAAAGATAATAGGGAATATTAGATTCAATAGTCTTTACCAGTTAGTAATCGTCGGTCCAAGCATGTAGCAATGTGTATCAGTTGACTTGTTAACAGATGCAGCATAACTTACAGAATACCTTTAGCCTACTTGATAGCAATTTTTCTTCAGGATTTGAAGAATCTGAGAAAGCAATTGTACTCGGCCTCTAAATATTTTGAATTATCTTACAATAATGATGACTCAAAATAGATTTGAGTAACTCATTAGGACAATTTGTCTTTGCAGATTTAAGCTTAAAATTCTTTATCATGTTTCATATTTTCTTTTGTTTATTCCTCAAACTTCTTGTAGAGTGGTGGACAAATTAAAAGATTACACCATTAAAGACTTTGTCAATATTGTGGACCATTTAGGCTCTGTGACCTTCAAGGTTAATGATCTGTTGGATGAGAAAGTTGACGAAGTTTCTAGAACAGAGATTAGGGTATCTTGCATTGAACAGGTATGTTATGACTTTTTTAGTAATTATAGGGATATCTAAGAGTTTCAGTTGTGTTAAATGAATCTCCATAAAGAAGTTCATACTTGAAATCCAGAATAAGATTCACATTCATCATAGATTCTAATTAAGTACTTAAATTCTTGGATAAATTTACCAATTATTCAAACTAAAATTTTGGATGGAACGCACTGGGCAATGTTAGACCTGGTTGATCTTGATATTTGGTATTCAGGATGTTTATAAATGTTGGTTGCACATCTAATTTGTGAAATATGAGATCAATTGCTTTCTTGCCATGTGATGCATCTGATTTTATCATATGAAAATTCTGGATGATTGTGCCAAATAGAATAACTGAAAATTCATAAAAATATATAAGTTGTATTAGCAATTTTGCCCCTTTATGTGTTGAATAAATATTTATATGGAAGGCTGATCCTCCACATTCTTTTGGTTTTCTTATTTTTTTAGTTTATTTATTTTGTTGGTTCAGTTAGTCTTAAAAGAATTATTCTAGGTAATGTTTCCTTCACTTTCTATTAAATATTTTGAATTTGATGTGTGATGTGTTGAATTCCTACAAATGTTAGATTTTCTTATTTATTTTCCTCCATTTAGGAAAACCATGAATTTGATTTATACTGCTATAGTTAGATTTGATTTGTTCTGCATGATTTGAGGCTACATTGTTTATGAGACAAACATGATTTTATATCTTTTTCTCTATTAACTTTGAGTAATAAAAATGCTTATAAAGGTTTGTTAATGTTAAATGAATCTTGAGGCTGGTTGTGTTTATGGCTTATGTTTATATGAACTCAATACATGATCAATGAATTAAGCAGAAGTTGCCCATGCTAGTTAACATGTTTTCAAGTTTTCTCTGTAACATGCACTCAAACAGTGTTTTTTTTAACATTTTATATGGATAATGCTTTGATGAATTTGGTTTTATTGGTTTATTTATTTTATTTTATTGTTCGAAGTTAACTGTTTTGTGAATTTGAGCTTAAAATCATTAGTTGCTTGATTGCATTTGACTAATAATATTATTGTTCCATATTTATGGGCCTAAAATGATAGCATAAGTTTTTTAGTAATGTTATAGTTATGGAAAATTCACATTTTATTATTTAAACATTTCTTTCTTTATATACATTTCTTTTTTAATTTAATAACTATTTGATTGATTTATGTCTATGTTTTTTTGATTTGCAGATATAGTTTTTTCTGGAAGGTCAATAACCACAAGGTTGAAGGTTTTAATTAAGCATTTTCTTAGGATATGAATTTCAGAATTTCAGCCTTTTGGATTATATAATTTGATTGTGGTACTCAGATTATTTAAGCAATTGTTTATTGCTCAGCTAGTTGGGTATTTTGTTGAATCGATGAATCTACTATTTTTTTTATAAGATAATTACTTTTTATTTTAAATGTTTATTGCCTTTTATCTCTTATATTATATACAGGTGTAAAGTTGATTTAAAAAGCTCACTAAATGTATTATATATTTTTAATTGAAAATTGTTAATGTAACAATACATTTTGAATGTCAAACAATTTAATATGACCACCACATCATAACTATTTATAATTATTTATTGACAAACAATATTTGGTCAATGAAAATTAAAATTTAATGACGAATAATATTAACTCTTTAGAATTAATAGTATTGTCATTATATATATTCGTTTAGATATGGCAATTGATTTTGTTACTAATATTAACTATTTGGTGACAAGTTATGTCGTCACTATTATATATCATTTAGTGATGACTTTTAATTTTGTAATTATTAATAGCTCTTTATGTGACGAATTTTATCGTTACCATAAGTATTCAATTAGCGACAGAGAAAAATATGTCACAGAAATTAACTCTTTGGTGATAAACTATATCGTCAATGTTATATATTCATTTAATCACAAAAATTAATTTTGTTACTATTAGTAACTCTTTTTGTGACGAGATGTATCGTTACCATAAGTATTCAAATAGTGACATTGACAAATGTGTCCCAAAAAATAACTCTTTGGTGACAAATTATTTTGTAATATTATTTAAATTATAAAATGACAACGACATAATTGTCATGTTAAATATATTATTAGGTGACGAATTGTTCTGTCGTCATTTATTTTCTTATTTTTTGTGACGATAAACACAATAACATGACGAAAGAATAATCATAAATATGACAATATTGTCATCATTAAAATTAAATGATTTAAATAGGGTAACATATTTTCGTCACTAAAACAATACCATTTAATGACGAAAAACGATTTTCGTCATTTAATGCACCAAGTTTTGATTGATGACGAAACGTAATATAGAGTGACGAAATTTTCATTCAAATAGTGACGCTATTAACGTCACTAAAAATAATTAATTATAGTGACAATGATGTAGATCGTCACAATAAGTTAAAATATTTAGTGACGACATCAAATATTATCAAATAAACCTAATACCACGCTCATACGGTGACGATCTTTGTGACGATTAACACTCGTCACCAAATATTTTAGTGACGAAAAATGAATTTTATGTGACAAATTTTAGCGTCATTTTTTGTGTGATTTCTTGTAGTGATGTATGAAATGAACACACAATGCATGCAAAGTAACTATGAAATATAGGTTTAAGCAACTAATTCAAGTAATAGATACCGAATAAGTAGGTATAAAACCTACTTATCAAATACCCCTAAACTTAAACAGTTGCCTGTCCTCAAGCAAAAACACAAAACAACAATGCTATGCAATGCAACTAATCTACATGCCTATGAATCCAGCAGTAATGACAGAAACAAGTCTATTCAACCGACCTTAGAGAAATCAAGTAAACATGATAATACATCATATCAAAATAAATCATTAACTTCCTAATCAATCATCAAATCTTAGACTGTTATCACTAATATAGTGCGTGTGTGCTCCACAACAATGTTAACTGACATAAAATTAAATTTAACACATAACAAGTCTCTTAGAAGGCATCATACAGTGTAAATCAAGAAATCCAAAAATAAGCTAGATCCAACTAAAATCAAATAATTACCAATATCGAGGGTCAACATGGGATACTTATGCTTTATTTTTCATCTACGGGGACTTTTTGCTCTTCTTTCCCGTTTTATTCATTTTTTTTCTTTTGGTTTATATACACATAGCTATGCAATGTCTTATTTCCTTAGGCTTTTCAATGCTACCTTAATGAGCTTTCGACCAACGACTCCTAGACCATTAAGACCTTAGGACGCTAGGTGTAAAAACAATCCCCTCGGGCTTACTTACTGAAGTAACAAAGGCCACAAAACTAGACAAGCACGCCACGATGTTTATTCATACTTTTTTTTCTTTTTTTGTATTAGTTTTTTCTTCCTTTTTTTCCTTTTTTTTTCTCTTTTTTTTATAGCCTATATACCCCAAATATTCCCCCAAACTTAGGTTCTTGTCTAACTTTAGCCATCGCTACTTATTCTTGTCATTCTTTCATTCAAACTAGCATTATCCTTTGGAATCCCATTATGTATCAATTTAAACTCAATCAATCAACAAGTTATTTTTACTGTGCTATCCTTATTATACCAGTTTCAAACAGAAAAAAACTCAATTTATAATAAGAAATCACATCAAAGCTCTAATAGTCAAGACTATACTTGTCTACCCAATTCCAATCTCATCATTGGCCAAAATAAACTTAAACTATCAAACTGCTGGACTCATGCAAGATGAACATAGTAACTAACTATTATTTTTGAATTTTTGAATATTTTTTTTCTTCAAAAAACTGAATATAATGCTATTCAAACTATACTACTATGCAACTACTTATGCAGTTGTACTACATGAATGCAAATATAATGAACCTAAACTAAATTAACAACATATGCAAAAT
The DNA here is from genome assembly GCA_016801055.1 of Panax notoginseng. Classification (NCBI taxonomy): domain Eukaryota; kingdom Viridiplantae; phylum Streptophyta; class Magnoliopsida; order Apiales; family Araliaceae; genus Panax; species Panax notoginseng. Next base: position 90,494,849 of record CM029014.1, read on the forward strand.
AACATAGCATAAACATGAAACTAAACATGCAATAATGAACTAAACTAAACTCATCCAAACTTTGCAATTACAACGTCCTCATTGTAAGAATATAGCGGTAAGTAGAAGAGAACTTCCCTGTAATCAGCTAAGCGTGAGGTGATGGTGGCGATGGCAGCGACAATCATTTTCCTATCCATTGAACCTCCAATACCTGCAATGAAGAGAGACAACATGGATTAGATTATAAGAGAACTTAATAAACAAATTAACTCTTAAATTTTTGACAAACTAACAACACTAATTAAACTAGTAAAACATATAAATATAAAAATTCCTGGGTTGCCTCCCAGTCAGCGCTTGATTTATAGTCTTTCAGCCTGACTTTATCTGGTTAACGCTATCCAATTCCTCTTCGAAAGTTGAGGAACCCTCCATCCATCGGAAATAATGTAGTTTTTGGTAGGTTCTCATTTGTGATAACCATTGCATTAACGTCACCTAGCATACTCTGATTTGGTATGATCTCAATCAAGAACGCCCCACAGCTAGGTGTTTTCTCCATTGTGTATATGATCACTTTGGGGCATGGAAGCTTGTCACACACAATGGGCTCTTCGTCTATCTTCTCTTTCTCATCCCACCATGGATTCAAAATTGTACTCGCTCTTATGTCATCAAGAGCTTCGCCGACGATATGACTTCCAAATGGGCATGATTTTGTAAATTTGACTGACTCTTTGATCTTTAGTGGAGGCCCATTTAGATCTTTGTCGACCTCTATTTCATTATCCCCAATTGTCTCCACATTTTCGATATCTTGTGGCTCATCCAGTCGCAGATTTGGTTCGGGTTCTCCGTCAGTTTCATCATCCATGTCATAAAGCCAAGTATTTGGAGGAAGGTTGCTTACGGCTTTGGTCATTTGCGCTATCTGATCCGTAAGATTTTGAATTGACCTCTCTTTATTACTCATCTTCTCCTCATTTGAAGCTACGAACTTAGACAAAATTTTCTCTAGCCTTAAATTTTCTATTTCAGTCTCGGAAGCCATGTATTGAGGACCATTGGTTGAGGTAGTGACGAGTTGTTCCATCTGATTATTAAAATTTTGGGTTGACAGCTCTTGGCTAATCCTTAACTCCTCTAGGTTTGCTATACCATTCAATATTACATCCCTCAGATTTGGCTTTTCTTTTTTTGGCAATGGAGGTGGACATGAAAATTCTGGTGTGTATGATGGATTTGGAGCGTAGTATTGGTCTTCATAAGTATAACTCCATGACAAATCCGGGTGATACCCCCAAACTTGATGATAATTAGCATATGTATAATAGTTGAGGTATTCACCACCGTGTTGTCTCGGCCCAAAACTAACGGTGCATTGATGACTCGGATGATTACCAGCACAATAATTACATTTAATTGCTATCCTTCGATTACGTTGGGCTGCCACAACGTCCAACCTCCTCGAAAGTGTCTCAAGCTGCGCTGATAATGCAAAAAATGCATTGAGACCATCAATTCCTGCTCCCCTTGGCTAAGTCATTCTCGTATATTGTTGCCTAATTTTTTTATAGCACTTTAACACGCAAGTATACGCGTTCAATTGTAATATTCAGCAAGGAAGGATATCGTTCCCACGAGGAAACCGACTAATATTTATCAATTACTAATTTCAATGCAATTAATCCTATTTTAAACTACGAAATATTGTTTATGATTTGAAAATTAAACTTAACAAAACTAATAATTAAAATAAGAATTTCACAAGAATAACTGCAGATTTAACAGATTAAGATTACAACTTCCCTTAGTATTTCATGTAAACCAATTTACTTTCCATTTAAATCAATTAATTAATATGAATCATTATCCAAGAATGCTTTATAGAATTCACACACTTTTTCCAAAACACGTGAACAAATCCTCCTAACTCCAATCCTTAAGACACAGAATTACAAGGAACACCCAGTTAATCAACTCACTATATTCCTATGTGAATCAAGTTAATTAGGGTTTAACGCACAAATTCTTTCAATGGATACAAAGGACACATAGGTATATTCCTATCCTACATGCTAATCATATTAACCCTATTCAGATTATATGAACAGATGTTATCATATCCAGATCTCAGTCTATACTCCATCTTCCAATTTTATATAGATTATCACAGTAATTGTTGGCTAAACAATTAATCAATAAGCAAAAGATATAATAAATAATTCAATAAAAACCAACTTTCATTCAATGGGAAGATTTAATTTAAACTACATACCAAGTTCCGTTGCAATCTTAATAAAAATTTAGTTCATGATAATAATAAAGAAAAACATCATCCAGATTAATAATCCAAACATCCCAGATAATTACAAAAGATAAAACTAGAGAAGAGAAGAAGAAACTCTGAATTTGCTCTAATAATCTCTCTTTGATCTTCAGCCCTTGCAATTCTCCTTCGTGTTTTCCTTCGTCGTTCTCTCTGCAAATCCCTTGAAAAATTAAGTGATACGTCTTTTCTAAAGTCTTCTCCTATTTGTATTGGTCTCCACCCTCTTTTAGATTCCTTTTTGGCTTCAAAAACCCATTTAGCAGTAGAAAAATCCTTCTTCAGCCGCACATGAGCGCCTAGGCGCTCAACCCAGGCCATTTCCAAGCGCCTAGGCGCTTGACCAGGACCGTATATTTACAAAAATGCCACTCAGCTCTAATTTTAATGAATTTTGACATTTTTCTTCTCTCAAATGACCAATTTGTCCCTCCAGCTCCAACCTATAAGAAATAAACACAAAACACATAAAAAGATACTAAAAAAAATTAAAGATAACAATAATTAAGTTTAATAATATCGGATTCATAGGTATAAAACCTACTCATCATATACAGCTATTGATAATAAAATTCCGCCATGGTACCTGAAAAGAAAGAAAAATAGGAAGAGAATTAAATAAAAAGGAAAAGAAGAAAAAAAATTGTTTAAATTAAGACTAATTTGATTGAAGCTGATATTGGCAAAAATATATTAACTAATTCCCCGGCAACGGTGCCAAAAACTTGTTGGGTAAAATCTAATTACGCACAACACGCAAGTATACGTGGTCAACAAGTAATAAAGTGAAAGTAGAGTATCGTTCCCACGAGAAACTATTTAATAAAAAATCATCAAGTACTAACCCGTAACCAACTCAATCTTATTTAAACGAATGAATTTTAATTTATAAGTAAACTAATTCTAATTATCACAGGTTAAATTAAGATTATGGAGATTTAAGATCACAACTTCACTTATTGCTTTATTTAAGTTAACACACTTCTCATCAATTATTTTCTATTCTGAATTGTTAATTAAGAACACTAAAGCAGATAAAACCACCTCTCGAAGCATAGTACCCATATTTACTTAAATCCACAGATGATAGAATTAAGCAAGACACCCTAATTTACTAATCCACTATATCTCTATGTAAATTACAATTAAAAAGGATTTAAATCACAAGTTCTCTATAAGATTACATATGGCGTAAAGACATATCTCTATCCTAAACACGAATCATGAATTCCATCTATGCAGAAATTACAAACACATGCTATCATAATCAGATCGAAATCTATACTTCATCTCTCGAGTTCATATAGATTATCACGGTAATTGATGGCCAATCAATTAAACAATTAATTTTAAATCACAATAGACAATCCTCACAATAGAACATAATAAGTGATAGCGAAACATATTAAAATAAACTACACAATAAGATCCATTGTAATCCCAAACAAAGAATTAGTTCATGACTATTGAATTAAAACTAAGAATCCACAATTGAATACACATTAAAAGACAAAAATAAGAGTAGAGTAAAGAATAAATCTGTTGTCAGCAAATCTCCATCTTCCTCAAGCTCCTGCTCTTGATCTTCAATGGTCTCCAAGTTGCTTCAATCTCTACATCTCATTAGAACTAGGGTTTTGATCCTAATCTAGTCTAATGAAATCCTCCAAGACTAGCCTATATATCCTCTCTTTTATGCCTCTCATCATGTATTTATAGTTCTAATTGATACCCTAGCAAGTTAGACAACTAAGAATTCGATTCTAGCTCAATTTGGACACCAAATAACCCAAAACAGCTGTCCGCCCGCCGATCGGCACACCCCACGCTATTCTTAGGCCATTTTGGGCGTGCCTCGCGCTACAGTGTCAGAAATTCTGGTGGCCCGGCGCGCCCCGCACTACCCTGTTTCCTGCTGCGATATCCTTTGGTAAAACAGGCATAACGTTTGATCCGCTAGGAGTTACGGGACCTGCTACCTATCGAATCAAAGATATCGATGAGATCTACAACTTTTATTCTTTAAGGATTGACAGATTCCATTCGGATCAAGGCGTAAATCGATCTTGAAGTAGATGCTATGTAAATAGCAAGCATGACAACTCTTAACTTTGATCTTTGTTGATAAAAAAGCCATAACTCTCACATCCGAACTCCGATTGGGATGATTCAAGATGTTCCGGAAAGCTAAGAAGTAGATCTACAATAAAATCCAAGTTTCACGCCAAGAACATGCACCCCACTTGGTTTAACAGCCCTGCAATCTTCCCTTCTTACACTTGTTTGCATATTTTAGTCCAAAAGATGTCTAAATTACTTTTCCTTACTTCTTCATGCCAATATCGTGTCATAGCCTACAAAATAACATAGAATGTATGAAATAAACACACAATGCATGCAAAGTAACTATGAAACATAGGTTTAAGCAACTAATTCAAGTAATAGATACCGAATAAGTAGGTATAAAATCTACTTATCAGTTAAAGGTGTCATCTATTTGACACCCTTATACAACATTTTTAAAACGTTGTAGTTAGACACATTTTACAACGTTTTTTAAGAAAAAAAACGTTGTAGATTTGTTTTCCATAAATTAGCAGATGCTTGAAAACGTTGTAGAAAGTATGATTCCACAACGTTTTCTGGCTAAAAATGTTGTAGAAAGTATGATTCCACAACATTTTTAAAATGCTGTAGATAAAAAAAGAAAAGAAAAAAAAAGGTTGTGGTTCACCTACATTACCAATGTACCTACAATATGCTAATGCCATGATATATAGCTAAAAGGTATAAATTCTCATTTAAATTTAAAGCCAAAATGTATCAACCATTCAAAATACATCCCAATAATACCATTCATTTACAGTTTCAAATTACTACATCCACAAAATATATACCAAACTATCCATATATGCATCTCAAATTCACTTTTTAATATAAATATAAATGAACATGTTACATATCACTGTAGAAACTAGAAATGAATTTGATAATGAAAAGAAACATTTATGTCAATGTAAAAACAAAAAATTAATCAAATTTTGAGAAGACAAAACTATTCTTCATTAAGAAATCAAAAGAATCATACACTTATGTCAACACAATATTACCCACACTCTTCATGGTCATGGCGTTGGCAAGGCCCTCCATGAGACCAGGTATGGTGTTGAACTGTCTGCGAACTTCCTCAACCATCTTCAGAGCTGCACTACCCACACTCTTTATGGTCATGGCAGAGAACCAGTAAGGAAGCATGGGACCAACAAGCAAACCAATGAAGACCTTTGGGATCAATACATCAACGGTTGAAATTGTTGCACGACTAACATATGCACCAAACAGTGCCAATGAAACCAGAGCAGCAGACCCAATGGCAAATCCCTACAGAAATATAAAATTTGTAGTCAATAAATGGCGACCAATATTTGTGGAAGCAATAAAAAGCACCACTGCCATTTCTTCAATTCATGAACAACTAATTTATTGATATATAGGGGAGGAATTTTAATCAGTTTGGGAACTAGATGTGGCATTTGTCCAGAACTTACGAGATGCTAAGAGACCTTTTAGTATTCATGCAATTGAACATTCACAAACATGTTGAATATCACTAGAGTATATGCATGCATGTAGCTTATATGCTTAGAAAATTCACAAGCATCCACACATGGTACTAACATACACAAATACGAACTGCAGTAACAAATATCCCAAGAAATAATAACATGATACCTTTCCAATGGCAGCAGTGGTGTTTCCAGTAGCATCAAGGGCATCAGTCCTTTCATGTCAACTGTGAATGCATTCAATGGCTAAGAACTATCCCTTTCCAAAAAAAAAAGCCAGTTCAAAAGTTGTAAACTCTATTCGCATAAGCATGATAAGGTTCGTTTTTTTGAAGTCCTTGGACTTAAAATTCTTTGTAGATGTGAAATTTGGTTAAATATTATGTTTAGCATATAAGTTTTAACTCTAATCTACTCAACCTAGCATCATGTAGTGATTGAACAAACTAAGACAGATGAACAATATCATCAGGAAACCAAGAGTATAAAGAAAATACTTAACAACTATTTCATTTAAAATTTCAAACCAGTACTTATATAAATGTCATTTTGTGATTTCAAACCAGTACTAATTAACTAACTGAGACATGATGAATCCACATTCTATACTCATGGTATATCAAAAAATTAGTAACAATGAAAAAGGGCAATTCATCAGAGCAATAGACACATAACCTCATTCAAATTGATGTAACCAAGTGGCAAATTTCCAACTGAATTAGCAGGACAAGGCAAACCAAGAAGAGTTGACTGCCAAAACAAAGATACAGTGATACACCATATCAGTGACTGCCAAAACACCATATCACAAAGATACAGTGACTGCCAAAACAAGTACACTGTAATATATGTGATTTCTCTATGCAAGTATACTGTAATACTTTGCTTAAGAACTACAAAAGAAGATAGAATCTCCGTTGATCATCATCCTAGAGATGTTTAAACTTTCTGTGAAGTGGAAGTTTGGAATGATTTCCATAGTTTCCAAAAATTATTCAATATTTTACTGACCAAGCTCTATAATGTGTAATAAATATAATAATTGTTCCATCTTTATATTATGTTTGGCCAAATTTCATATGCTAAAGACAAGAGAACTAACCAAGTAGGCTCTATTTCCTGCCCATCTTCCTTCAAGTAGTCAAGGAGAATATCATCATCCGTGGGAAACATGTATCTTGTGATCGGAGAAAGTTGAGTGTATATGTACCTAGCACTCGCATAATCTTTGCCTCCCTATAAATAAGAAGTTAATACATTTGATATTCGGATATAAAGTTGATTTTTTTAAAGATCTAAAATATTCTAATTGTCACACCTGGTGTCGAGTGCCGAATTGCCCATTTGATCAATTAGATATGCCAGAACCAGCTGGATTCAACAGCTTTGCAATATGCCATTTGAGCCATGCAAAGCTGAGAACCTAAAGGGCTGAAGTTGTCTTGACTAATAAGCATGACTTTTGTAGCTAATTAGACAGTTAGCATCTAATTTAGCCACTGACCTATTGAATATTTTGCCTCATCCATATATACAGATCCTCCAAAGACATAGCAAGGTTATGATATGTACCACTTGCAAAATATTATAATTTCATTCTTTGAATCTTCATATAGCATTTGAGAATCCAGATATGTCCAGTATAAAATGAGTAGAAAGGCAAACTAAATGATTGATTTTCTCATAGCAATAAAACAGACAGGCAGATTTCATTTGACAACTCAAACAGAGGACATGTAGTGCAAATGTAGAATGATGTTCAAATAGCTATAAATAAGTGATTTCAGAAAGGAACCACATAGTAGAATGTAAATTTTTTCAGGTAAACAATATACATTAGTCATAATCTAATAAAACGGAGATATATGCAGCTAATGTTTCCTTAATCCAGCTTCGGAAGGATCAGGTAGTCTTTAACCAGCCCACTCACACATAGAAACTAAAGTACAATACCAAATACAAGTTGACAAGAATTACCATGAGAGGAAGCAAGATCCTGTAATCTTTCGTCAGCTCAAACAGAAGTAAAACCGAGGTCATGGGCACTGAACAAACTGATGCTGATGTAGCAGCCATTCTAACCTATACTGTTATATGGAAATTAAAAGACAGCTATTGTTGGTTGGAAAATCAATCACTAAACACGTGCAAGTATACGCAGTCTAACAAGTAATACAGTGATAAGAAGTGTGTCATACCCACGAGGAACTATGACTAATATTTACCAAATACCGATTGTTTATCGCTAAAGTCTTATTCAAACAGTAGTAAATGGAAGTGTGATTAATCTATTTAACTAATTAACAAAGAAAGTAAATGGATAATGAATGATAATCTAAGGAAATACAAGCTAAGGTCACAACTTCACCCCACACAGGCATTCTGTCAAACACCTGGTGTGTTATGTTTCAACAAACTAGCTACCCTTCTCTCTTTGGTCTAAGTGGTCACGACAATTTGTCGACTGAGAACACATAGGTGCCTATGCACCTCTGTCGTGGTATGCACAAACATATCCTCTCCAGATCCACCCAAAAGGGAATAGAAAAGAAAAGAACGTCAAAGCTAGATGCAATCCTACATATGTCTATGCGAATTTATCATAACAAGGATTTAAGCATAGGTTCTCAAAGGTCGCACGTGGCGCACAGAGATATGTCTATTCTACGCACAACTTATGCAGTCGAGACCCACAATCACATGCTAATATATTTAGGTGTAAATCTACAATTCTTCTGTCAATATCATGTAGATTACCAAAATTATTACTAATGTCTTAGCAAGAATCATTAAGCACAAATATATCAATCCAAATCATATGGCGCCAACCATAGAGATAAAAGACAGTCATTTTAAATAACAAAGGGTTCCGTTATAACCTTAGAGCAAATACTCAATTCATAGCTATGAAACCAAATATAAGTAGCAAATAAGACAACATTTATGGATTACAATAATAGAGGAAATAAATGGATAAGAAGGAACTCTGTCAAAGCCCTTCAGTCACCAAGCAATTCGCTCCTTTCAAGCTTTCCAATCCTTATCGCTCGTTGCTCTTGTGCTCCAAAGAAAATACAAACTTCTCCCTATTCTATCTAATCTATATTTACAAACATCAACTAAGATCTAGAGAGAGAAAATACAAAAGAAAACTAAATTAAGCTAAGCTATCCTCTTCTAAGTTCTGTGTTATGAGAGATATCTTGTGCAGAGGCTTCCCCTTTGTGTATATATGTTCTTGCCTTCAACTTAGGTCAAAAAGCATTTGGCTTTACCTGGGCACCGGAGCTCAAGCTGCGGCGCGAGCAATTTCCTTGTGTTTGGCGCTGCGGCCCCACGTGTGCTTGTAAAACACGGAGCTCGCGCTGCGGCGCGAGTCTGCATAGAATCATTGGCACTGCGGCGCCATGGTGATGTCAGTTGGCCCATGAGGGTGGCGCTGTGGCTCGACTAATAAGCTTGGCATTGGCGCCGTGACTCGAACATGAGAAATATGACCAATTTGCCCCTGATTGCTAGAAAACACCTGATAAGCCCTGCATTGCATCGATTAAGCACAATAACACTACAATCATATAAAACTATATAAAGTCTACGAATTCAGGCAATTACTTAAGTCATTAAGTATCCGATTTGCGGATATAAATCCCACTCATCAAATACCCCCAAACTTAAGTCTTTGCTTGTTCTCGAGCAAACTAACTAACAAAACACTAATAATAAAACACACGCGAAAGAAAACTAAAACAATATAGTAGTATCATGGCTTTAAAGCTCGATCGTAGCCACTCCCAGAGAATAGGGTAAACACAGAAATGAATAAGGGTTCATTCAATTTCAAGCATAAGACTGTATTCTATCCATTCTATGTGTGTGTGTGGAGACCAACCGTTCTAACTAATCATAACTCAAATAAGCTCGCACAGTCGATTGCTAAAAATAATAAAGCACACTCCACAACTTAAACATTCAACAAGCATTAAGAATAAGACGCAAATGCAGGAAAAGATCAAAAGACTCTAGCATGACGACAGTAAAATCTGACTCGGACATTCCTTAATTACCTTAGGCTATTCAGAACTACCCATGAATGAGCTTTTGATCAGTGACTTCCAAGCCAGACGACTTTAGGGCACTAGGTGTAGAATACCCATATGAATCTAATAACTCGAGCAGTAAAGGCCACGTAATCAACATAAGCCAACTGAGACTTTACAACAAAAACGAAGATTATTAAGCGAGTGCATTTTATGCCCATCTCGATATCGGCCCTGCGTTTATGGGCGAGTGCGTTTTACGCTCCATCTCGACCCACCGCAAAACTTTCGATATATAAACTCTTCTTTTCTATTTTTATTCTGTTTTCATTCATTTCATTTTTTTTATATGTCAATATTCCAGATACCAAGATCCAAAACTGTATAAACGTCTAAGTCTTTTATTACCTTGTAAAAATGAAAGTTTATAAGAGTGAACAAACTCTCAAAGCAATAAACACACGAACTAAATTTGAAAAATAACTAGTTAAAAATAGTTGGTCAGTGCTTACTAAGAAAGACGGATAAATAACAGTCTAAACTCATCGATTGAACAACCTCTAGCTCATACATGCTTGACACGACTCTAAGAGATAGGCATAAATACTTGGCGCTTGTCATCAGCCACAATCAAAAATTAATGATAACTATAACCCTTGCTAAATAGCAGCTCAAAATATGGTAAAAAGGCACAAGCATCTAATCTGTAAAAGCCCAAAAAAGATGGCTATAAACCACAATCATGCTGATAATAATCAAAGCATTAATAAAATGAAAACCAAAAACAGTTCATGGCATAAAAATTAAAGCATAATCCTGAAAAATCCGCAGTTCAAAACGACTGCACCACAATACTGATGATAAAAACATAATAAGGTACTAAAGTATGCAATCCTAATCATGGAAGTACAGAAATAGATAGATAATAGCCAAAACACCCCCAAACTTGAGGTGAGCAATGCCCTCATTGTTAAACATAAAGCAATCATGTACAAGAGGGCTTCCCTGAAGTGGGCTCACTCAGCAGCGACATCAGCTTCATCCTCAACAACAGCGTCCTCATCAGCATCGGCGGGCGGTGATGGTGGAGGGTATGGTGGGAAGACAGGAGGCTCCGGAAACTGGTATGGCGTGAACTCAACATTCTCGTCATAATAATCGGTGTAGATACTTTACATGGTGTTTACCAGCTCAGCCTGGTACTGCATAGGAATGTCCTGCCTCTGCGCCACAGCTACAATATGCCTCTGCTGTCTGCGAGCCTCAGCGTCGTGCTTTTGATGCAGCAAGGTGAGAGACGCCATGATGTCGGCCAGTAGTCCCTGGCTAGCTGGGCTTGCGTCTGGAGCAGCATCTGGGGGCTGCGAGGGCTCAGCCTCTGATGAAGGAGGTGGCAGTTTAGGTGGCCTGTAACCCTCACCTCTGACATGAGACTCAGCCCCGTCCCACTCATAGTAGTGTTTGATTGTCAGATGGTCAATGACTGTCATTAGTGGCGAAGCTATCTCCTCGGGCCCCCATTAGATACCTTTCCGCTTGCACAAGGTGGTGATCAATGATGGATGAGGAAGTCCAGCGACAATGTTACTCTTGATTGCCTTCCAAATGGAGTCATGAATGAGCACGCCAATATCCATATTAAGACCCGTGACAATGGCAAATAGCAGAATCGCCCTATCCTTCGTCACGTCGCTCAGATGCCGGGTCGGGATCATATTTGCACATATGAAGCTGAACCACGCCTTCCCGTAGCGACTAAGTGCGGAAGCCGGGAAACTGGTCTTTTCCCCTGTGTAATCATTTTTCTTCCACGCAGTCCCTGGCTTGCAAAGCCGCCTAATGATATCCTCGAGATCATAGATGCGGAGTCCCGGCTGCATATAATCATTGCCTGTATAGTTGGGTGTTTTGTACAAGGCATTGATGGCCAGACCACTATACTCCACTAGCTTCCCCCGAACTTGGACAATAGCAGTCCCCTCGGGATTGGCGTTGGCATAGAACTCCCAAACCCCAGATACAACAGCTGACCCAGGTGGCTTTGTGAAATGGATCCAGTGGCCCTCCTGTATCATGGTGGTTAGCTCACCATCTTTCTTGTCCAGCCTGAAACCCCGCTCAGGAATCAGATTTCGTGAGCCAAAAGAACTTTTGTACCTTTTCCAGGCCTCCTCATTGATAAACTTGGCTCTGTCCCAATCCGTTGATGGTGGCGCGGCGGAAGATGAAGACCCTCTGACACTCAGGCGTTGTCTCTTTAGTGCCATATCAAAATTTCAGTCGATTTGATGCACAAGCAATCCCTAAACAGTGCCAAAATTCTATAGAAACTTCCCTCTAAGCAAACACAACAAATACCCCACAGCGATCCCAGTGAATTTAACCCAAAATAGTGCAACTTCTCTCTTAGGCAAACTATCGAACACCTTGTGTGCGCTCTGAAAACTAAATTTGGACAACCTTGGTTTGTTTATGCTCTAACCAGATTTTCGTTAGTAGAAATCACACAAATCACCGGAGAAAAAGAATTGCACAAAGCACCAACCCACAATTCGATTCAAATCTTAGTGCCAAACTAAAATCTAAAAGAATTACCTTGAATGGGGCGAAACCCTTGATGCTATTGATCTCCCTATGGATTCAAGCTTGACTAGAAGTTGGTTTGATTCTGATTTCGTGAATCGATTATACTCTGTAGAGGGTGGGGGTTTGTGTGGAGAAAGGGGCGGTTGGTTGCTCGTGGTGTTGAATTGTGTCAAGAGAATTGGGAGATAGTGGCCCGAATGCAGACTAAAAATCAGTTTTTAAAACCAAAAACTCGTTGTCGGCGCCGCGGCGTGGAAAACGAGTTTTTGGCAGTAGGCCAGGAAATTCATGGCGCTGAGGTGCGAATCTTGGCACTGGGGCTTAAATCCGACGCTGCGGCGTGACTTGCAATGCATTTGGTGGTGCCGCGGCGCGAGATGTCATTTTTTGGAATTTTTCTAACTGCTATCTGCACATGCCAAGACCAGTATAACTGAAAACAGTACAAAGCAAATATGCATTATTACATACAATATAATGACTACTTACAGAGTAAACTAGATATAGGTAAAGAAAAACATATAAAATTTATACCGCGATGGGGGTGCCTCCCCACCAAGCGCTTGTTTTAAAGTCGTCGGCTTGACTATACCGACGCCGCTCAATCCGGATCATAAGCGAAGATGACCTTTTCATGCCGCCTATTCGTCAATTCCTTTGGATTCTTAGCAGACATGGATGATTGGTCATCCTCGTTCTCCTCATCCATCTAGTCATCCATCGGCACAAAGAAGCTTTCGCCACTGGAATTATCCACTAATTCGCCTATTTCATTAAGTTGAAAACATTCTTTGTGCGCTATTGGACCCTCACGGATTTCCACAGTCGGGAGCGTGGTTTCTAATTTCAGATCAATATTGACGATACAACCACTGTTGATCCTTTTGTCACCAACTTCAGACTCCACCAGTTGGCTAGTTTGCACTATGACGTCTTCCTCAACAACTATACGAGACTCATTGCATTTTCCTTTCGTATCCACCTTGCAATGCTCTTCTGCGTTATTGTCGAGAACAATTAAGACCAGGAGATTGCCTTGCGGTGGATTTGTGATGGCATTGACGAGTTGCCCCAATTAATTCTCAAGGTTGTGCAATGCGGCTTCTTGGCTTGCCATCCGAACCTCATTTCTCTCAATAAAGTCGGTGAGAAGCTCCCCAAATCGGTTCTCTTCTTCTCGTTTTGAGGTCTCATAAAAGCTCTCATTGGGTTGGCACGTCAACTCATAATGCGGCGAAGACTGATAGTTAAACTGAGAGGCATGATTCGGATCATAATAGTGCTCTTGACTGTACTCCCATGAGTTTGGATAACCCTGGCAGTTTGGATGGTAGGGAATCGGTTCAAAGTCAGCTTGATCCTAACAATAGGCATTCTGAGTTTACTGACACTCAAGATTGTCAGAAAATCTAAAGGCATTAGCAATTTGAAGTTGCAAATTCTCGAGTCCTTCTTCCGAGCTTGGTTGCATCGTCCCCTCATAAGGCCATTGATAACATTGATCATCAATAATCTGTAAACTCAAAAACAAAAAGAAAGGAAGATCAAACAAATAAAAGAAATAAATATATACAAGTTCAAAGTAAGACGAAATTGATATAAATTCAATATTGGACAATATTAGAATAACAGCCCGGCAACGGCGCAAGTATAGGCGGTCTAACAAGTAATACAGTGATAAGAAGTGTGTCGTACCCACGAGGAACTATGACTAATATTTACCAAATACCGATTGTTTATCGCTAAAGTCTTATTCGAATAGCAGTGAATGGAAGTGTGATTGATCTATTTAACAAACTAGCTACCTTTCTCTCTTTGGTCTAAATGGTCACGACAGTTTGTCGACCGAGAACACAGAAGTGCCTATGCACCTCTGTCGAGGTATGCACAAACATATCCTCTCCAGATCCACCCAAAAGGGAATATAACAGAAAAGAACGTCCAAGCTAGATGCAATCCTACATATGTCTATACGAATTTATCATAACAAGGATTTAAGCATAGGTTCTCAAAGGTCGCACGTGGCGCACAGAGATATGTCTATTCTACGCACAACTTATGCAGTCGAGACCCACAATCACATGCTAATATATTTAGGTGTAAATCTACAATTCTTCTGTCAATATCATGTAGATTACCAAAATCATTACTAATGTCTTAGCAAGAATCATTAAGCACAAATATATCAATCCAAATCATATGGCGCCAACCACAGAGATAAAAGACAGTCATTTTAAATAACAAAGGGTTCCGTTATAACCTTAGAGCAAATACTCAATTCATAGCTATGAAACCAAATATAAGTAGCAAATAAGACAACATTTATGGATTACAATAATAGAGGAAATAAATGGATAAGAAGGAACTCTGTCAAAGCCCTTCAGTCACCAAGCAATTCGCTCCTTTCAAGCTTTCCAATCCTTATCGCTCGTTGCTCTTGTGCTCCAAAGAAAATACAAACTTCTCCCTATTCTATCTAATCTATATTTACAAACATCAACTAAGATCTAGAGAGAGAAAATACAAAAGAAAACTAAATTAAGCTAAGCTATCCTCTTCTAAGTTCTGTGTTATGAGAGATATCTTGTGCAGAGGCTTCCCCTTTGTGTATATATGTTCTTGCCTTCAACTTAGGTCAAAAAGCATTTGGCTCTGCTTGGGCACCGGAGCTCGCGCTGCGGCTCGAGCAATTGCCTTGTGTTTGGGGCGAGTCTGCATAGAATCATTGGCGATGCGGCGCCATGGTGATGTTAGCTGGCCCATGAGGGTGGCGCTGCGGCACAGCCAATAAGCTTGGCATTGGCGCCGTGGCGCGAACATGAGAAATATGACCAATTTGCCCCTGATTGCTAGAAAACACCTGATAAGCCCTGCATTGCATCGATTAAGCACAATAACACTATAATCATATAAAACTATATAAAGTCTACGAATTCAGGCAATTACTTAAGTAATTAAGTATCCGATTCGCGAGTATAAATTACACTCATCAGCTATCGACATTTATCAAGTCATACAAAAGTAAAAAGCATATAAGTCTTTATACAAGCTAACATGGCCAGGTACAAGAGTAAAGCATTACCAGGGCATATGCTTGTGGTTGGGAAATAGCAGCATTTCCTGGAATGGCTGAATTGATTAGTTCTCTAGCTAAACCCCTAAATACAGCTTCCACAGCAGCACCAATCATCAAACTTGGTGCATAAAGGCCACCAACAAGCAAGAGCCCTTGCAAAGAGCGGTGGCCACGACTTTTGCAGCAGCTAGCTGAGCAAGCAACCAGATCCCAGGTACTAGGGAGCTAGTATTACCTGACTTTTATTGATGTCTTATTTGAGTTTCATTTTCTAACATTTCAGTCATTGAGAGAACAAACCAAATATCATTTTCCATTCTACAAATGCTAACACACAAAAAATAATATTCAATTGTAAACCACTGGAAAAATAAAAAGGTTAAACAAGATTCATCTAATTCCCAGGCTAATATATTTCAGTCCATGTATAATAACAGCAACTATTATAGTGAACACTTTCCACATTAGTCCATATGTGTTAAATAACATAACAGAAAATAGAAATTAAGCTGCAATTTATACCAAATTACTATCTTACATATTACAACTTATATATAGTACCTTCTACTTTTAAGGCAGCTGTCTCTATGGATTCCAAAGCTTTTCTTGATCCATCAGGATAAAATCCTGTGTTCAATGACAGTTAAGAATCATCTTAAAAGAAACGAGATAGCGAAGTAGCCCTAATTCAACACACACATTTCATCTGCAATGGTTTCATCACAAAACCTAAAATAGCAAACGGGAGCATCAGAATTGCCTCCCCCCAAAATGCAGCACGCCAACTCAAATGTTTTGCAACCTATAAAACAAACAAAAAACTGAAGATTACTATTTGTCCCTCCCAAATAATGTCAAGGCTCTGCAACTTAAAGAATATAAGCCATATTACAATAAGTAACTTTAGAAAACAAGTTTATAGTAGAAATTACATGATCACACACCATATACTAGACATATAACAGAATTAATATATAAATTCACACATGGTCTAAAATCAATAGAGGATGCTTAGAAGTAGCATGCAGAGGCTATAAAATTTCAAAAAAGGGAAGCTACTAAATACAGTAGCACATGGCTAAATGAGCTTATAGATTATAACAAAGGAAAATTGATATTATTATGCTAAAATCAGTTGTCATTCTGAAAGAGCCTGAAAATTTATGTTCAACATGAGCAAATCAACTTCCTCCTACTGTTTTCACGTAGATATATACATGTGTAATTGGTTTCATGACATGCTCAAAATTTTCATATTATAAAAACACATTAGGAAGCATATTATGATACATGAAAACTGGGAAGCAAGCCTTATCAATTAATTAAAATGAAAAAGGACCCGAGCCTGTAAGGAGAAAGGAGGGAACCTTGACAAAGATGCTTAAAGAACTGAACAGATAAAACTAGAAACTAAAGAAAAACAAGTAGCTCATTAGTTTCACCAGAAGAACATGATTACTGAATTTGAGTTTGGCTATTTATTAGAGGAGCCTAATTCAAATTCAGCTTAGATTAATCAATTTTTCAGCAAGCACAGATCTTGGCCACACTATAAGACTAATGATAACTTGATCTTCTATCAAACTAGCCACAAAATACTAAAATGGAAAATAATGCTAGAACCTTCCAATCCAACTAGTAGTGGAGAATAATGCTACTGATAAAAATTGAGCCTTTACTTGGTAGAATCTAACAACCCTTTATACCTAGACCCAATGCCAATGCCACCATGTATATTGTAGTATTAAGTAACCAACTCATTTAAAAGTTTAAATAGTAAATATGGATATAAGTTAAATAATCAACTCATCTCAAAATTTAAGCTAGTACCAATGGCAGCAAATTAACCCCAACACTTGTTTCAATTATGATCCATGTGGAAACAGTTAAAATTACACAGCAAAAAAGAAATTGAACTCAGTTACACCACAAAATTTGATTATTTAACTAAGAAAACAGCAAATTTTGCTATAACCAGAAGTAGAGCTGTAATGACACAGGGGGAGGATCAGAAACTCTAACCTTTGGTAACCTCTCCTTTTTTGAGATCAACAACATAAATTTCCTCATTGTGCCAAATTTTCTGATAAAAAACAAGGTCAAAGCCAAGGGTTATGGTTAGTAACTAATCGGATCAAGTAAATTAGGCATACAATACATACATACATATAGAAAGAGAGAGAGTGAGAGAGAGAGAGAGAGACCTTGGGGGAGATATTGAGTTGATAAACGAGGCTAATTTTGTTGATGATATCCTTACCAGCATCGGTGGCGAGGTGGAGCTTCATCTGCTCCAAAAGGGCGACGAACTTGAGGTCAAAGGTCAGAGGTCAGAGCTTCATCTGCAGGTGAGGAATGAGTGAGTGATAACGGACGGGATGGACGAGATCCACTGAACACAATCTAAAAACCCTAACACGACTATCTTTTAGGAAATGAAATTGGAAATCGTAGGAAATTTAGGCGTTCTCCGCGTTATGGTACCTACGATCGATAAAGAAGTCGATATCGAGCTCAGTTGCTTTGTGATTTATGGCATATTGAATCCATGAATCAATGTGAGAGCAGTATTGATATTCGGATCAGCCATGAAGACGCGTGAAATGAAAAGGGTTTTGGCTCCGTGTTTTAATTTTAAGTTTTTATTTAAGAGCGATTTTTTGCTCCGTGTTTTTTATATAGATAACGTTTTTAAAAAAAACGTTATCTATTTAAAATCAAAAAATATCCTTTTAAATAGATAACGTTTTTTCATATATATCTACAACATTTTGTTAAAAAAACGTTGTGAAAAAAAATACCACAACATTTTTTATAAAAATATTATGGTTTAAGTGTTGTCTATTTACTACTTTGTACTAGTGTAGATCTTGAATCTTTCCTGGCTTCAATCCCATCTCAGCCATCTTCCCGTGTTTGATCATTTCAAAAAATGGTTTACCAATACCATCTAAGACTCTCTCATAGAATGGAGCTTCTTGTACGTCTATAAAGGTCATAACCATTTCTGACTCTGTAATAGAAGGAATAACTTGAGCAGCAAGGTGCCTCCACCTTTGAGCATACTCTCTGAAAGACTTATTAGACTATTTCTTGACCTTGGTAATCTGGTACCTGTCAGGAGCCATCTGAGACTGGAAGCTGTATTGAGTGAGGAAGGCATGAGCTAACTCTTCCCAGCTATGGATCTTTGAGTTGTCTAATCTGGTATACCACGAACGGGCTTCTCTAGTCAGACTCTTTTGGAACAGCTGCATTCTGAGCTTCTCGTCCTCTGCATAAGGTCCAAGTTCTCCAATGAACACCTTTAAATGTGTGTAAGGATCTCTTAACCCATCATATTTTTTGTAGTCAGGAGTTTTAAACTTTTCTGGATAATGAACACCAGGGAATATACAAAGGCATGCATATGAGACACTCCCGTGTGCTCCAATTCCTTTGAGAGAATGAAGGGTTTCTTCTATCTGAAGAACCTTTTTTCTGATATCACCGGCGTCTAGATCTTCTTTGAGATGGGTGGTATCATGCATTTTGTTAGTTGGACCCAACTGAAGCTCAGGTACTGTAATGGCTTTATCCGAACTTTGGGTTCCTCCTTGTGCAGAGGATTCAGCATGTACGGGTATCCTTGTACCCTGAGTAGACTGGTGTAGTTCTTTTAGCAGAACAACCAAATCTGTGATTTGTTTACTTAGTCTGTCAAATTCTTTGCGAGAAACTGGATTAAGGTCAGTCTGGTCTGATGACGACATAATTAACTGTAGGCTCGTGGCCTTTTTGGATTTTGACAGGGTAATGGGTCCGATTGTTTCCCTGCGCAAAACTGACGTAGTTTAGTTTTTAGGGAGTGTATGAATGTCTACAAGCTATATGATGTATCCGTTTTAGGAATATTATCCTGCAAAACATGTAAGACCCCGAATTTTATGAAATAAAAGTATTCAATTTTTCTATTTAGTAAATAGTTAAATTGATAAAAGTTTAAAGTTAAGGTTGATATATGTAAATTTTTCAAAATAAGCAAGTGGTTATAAAATACTCATTGTTGTTGGGGAATATTCATTTGGTTGTGAAATATTCTTGCTATCGGGGAATATTCGTACGACGGTGCAGCCATTTGTTGGCACCGTAACGAAAAAATTATTGAATGAAGAAAATGACAAGAATGAGTTTTCTAAAAATAACGGCGTAGTTGTTACAGTTAATACTGTTAGAATACCCAGTGGTTAAAATACAGTAATACGCGGTGTTGCACAGTAACACCCGGTATTGTACCAATTATTGATTCTTACGTAAGAAGTCACTACTCAATAATTATTATTCAATATTTTATTTTATTAATTAGGTAATTGCTGCGTTGATATTTTATATTGTTGATTCAATAATTGTCATTGCACAATATTTCAAATTATCATATCAATCATTTATATTATTTGAATAATATTATTAGATAACATTATTGGCAATGTCTAAGGAAGTTCTGTCTAGGAGAGGTTATTTAATTACGCGCCAGTAAGGAGAAACCCTTATCGGAAGGTCCCCTCTTTCCTAGGAACGACCTGGTCATCATTATTGTGATTCTGTAATATTATTTATGAATAATTAATTATTGATATATATGATAAGGAAAATATTTATTTTATGTGGATATAAATGGAGAAATTTTAAAAAAAGTGACAATTGTTGAAAATTGATATTTTATCTTTTCTGATAAAATAATTCATTCAAATATATTATTATATTACATTATAAATGTATAATGCGATAATATAATAATATAATAATGGTGATATTTTTACAATGAATGTATGATATATGAATAAATGAGGAAACGTATTTTTGTTACAATAAATGCAAAAAACATGTTAAACATGTTGGTGGATCCCATTTTTGATTGAAATTTGATTATAGCCAGGAAAATCATCCGTATGTGAATTTCGGTCATTTTTAATTTAGAATTTGGAAAAACTTTCTTCTGTAAAGTTGTAGAGAATTAAATTTCCTATGCAATGGACATAAGATTTGAATTTTTCTGATAAAAGAGTTATTTATTATGAATTATTGAAGTTTCGGAATATTGGGTCTGAATTAATTTTGTTACAAAAAATATTTAAAACATGTTTTTCATATTGGTGGGCCCCACTTGCATGTGTAAAATTCTGAAATCTAATTTCAAGTGTGCATAGGAAAATTTTAATAAATATTATTATTTTATTAAATTTTCTGGTTTGGTGTTCTAAGTATTTTTCTATAAATAGGGTGCTTAAGTTAGAATTAAAAATCACATTAGAAACTGAAGTTTTTTCTCTCTATATTATCGAGCATATTTTTGTGAGTATTTATATATCTTGAGTGTTGCTATACGGTGCAAGTTTCCTTTAGCGTTATATCCGATATTTCAGTCAGAAGTATTGTTCTTTTGAGGTAAGGGATTGTAAGAGATTGTAAGGGATTGTAAGTGTAAGACCCCGAATTTTATGAAATAAAAGTATTCAATTTTTCTTATAATTACAATTCAGTAAATGGTTAAATTGATAAAAAGTTAAAGTTATGGGTGAAATGTTAAAATTTTTCAAAATAAACAAGTGGTTATAAAATAATCATTGTTGTCGGAGAATATTCGTTGGTCGTGGAATATTCTTTCTGTCGGGGAATATTCGTACGACGGCGCAGCTATTTGTGGGCCCCATAACAAAAAACGGTCGGATGAAGATAACGACAAAAATTGAGTTTTTATAATTAACGACGTAGTTGTTACCGTTAACACTGTTAAAATACCCGGTGGTTAAAATACAGTAATACGCGTTATTGCACAGTAGCACACAGTATTGCACAGTATTTTTAAAATTATTGATTCTTACGTAAGAAGGCACTACTGAATAATTGTCACAGTAATTACTGTTCAATATTTTATTTTATTGATTCAATAATTGATGTGTTGACATTTTATATTATTGTTGTTTCAATAATTATTGCTGCACATCATCTTCATTATCAGATCAATAATTTATATTATTTGAATAATATTATTAGATAGCATTATTGGCAATGTCTAGAAAGTTCTGTCTAAGGAGAAGTTTTGTCATCTAATTGCGCGCCAATAAGGAGAAATCCTTATTGGAAAGCCCCCTCTTTCCTGGGAACGGCCTGGTTGTCATAATTGTGATTCTGTAATATTATTTATGAATAATTAATTATTGATTTATATGATAAGAAAATATTTATTTGATGTGAATATAAATGTTGGATATATTTTGTGGTTAAAAATGAAGGAGTTAATGTTGAGGTGTTTTATCAGTATTTTTGTCGGAATGGAGGTATTAAAAATCAATCAGGGTTTTTGAGATATATTGTGGGGGTTATAATTTTTAATCCGAGCGTTGGATCGTTGTGATTTTTAGATATGTTATACATATATAAGTTGAGTATATGTCCACAAATTTTGAACCGTTAAAAATGAACGTATGATTTATTATGAATTTTAAGAGATGACTGGTTAAGAAATTATTGAAGTTTCGGAATTTATCATTTTGGTAGAAAATTCTAGAATTGGTGGACCCCACTCTTGGTTGGTGAAGAAATGTGCTGAGATTTTTATTCAAATGTGGTGGGTGGGAATAGTAGCAGGTAAAGCCATCAGGTTGCAGGTTAAGTCTGCTTCGGCGTGCTAACATTTTCCTATAAATAGAGGGCTAAGTTATAATTGAAAATCACACCAGAAACATAAGCTTTCTCTCTTTCTCTCTATATATTATGAAGCATATTTTGTGATTATTTAGATACTTTAAGAGTTGCTATTCAGTGCAAGTTTCCTTCGGCTTTGCATTCCAGTCAGAAATACTGCACTTTTGAGGTAAGGGATAGTAAGGGATTTTAAGGGTTAATATATTTTTCAGTTCGTAATTCTTCTGACCTTCAGAAATTTTTGGAAAAATTTAAAATGATATTTTGATGAGTTTTATTGATTGTGTCCAAAAATGGTGATTTTTGGATGTATAGATTAAGAGTTATGAATTTTACGGGGAAAAACTATTTTAAAAGTAACCGCTTATAACTCCTTGTGGTTAACTCCAAAATTGATGAAATTTTTATTGGAAGTATATCTATATAATATCAGTGTACTCTGTGAATTTCGAAATTTTTGAATAAAAGTACAATTTATGATAAATGTCTAAATATTCGGCGGTTTTGGTCATATGAAAAATAGTAAATGAGTTTTAAAAATTCTGAGAAAAATATATGTTCAATATGAGACTATATTCTGCTAAATTCCAGAAAAGAAATATTTTTAGAATTGATTTGGTATTTTTTATGAAAATAGACTAGTTATGAGAAAATGAATTAAATATGTTATGTAAAGTAAAAAAATTGAAAAATAAGATTTTATAGCTTGAGAATCTTATATGAGGTATATGCAGATTTTTATGAAGGTTTTGGTTATTGGTAATGAAATCTTATGAGTTTGGCATTTTAGGATGATTAAATGCATTATTTAGTAAAGTGTAAACAATTAAAATAAATTGTTTATAAGCTTAAGAAATATTATTCTTTCAATATCATTATACCGAAATATTGGTATGGATTTTATTGTAGAATTTCTACCTTTTTCATGTCGAGTTACTATTCATGAGTTACTATTCACGAGTTACTATTCACGAGTTACTATTCACGATAAAATTGGTTTCTTTTTCTGACCAAATTATAGTTGATTTATGAATATTACTCTTGAGATTAAATTTATATATTGATTATATTGATTTTATTATCATATATAACAGTTTTATAACCCTAATGATGATATTTCTCTTTGACTTGAGTGTAAAGATGGGTAGATTTTTTTGTATGATCATAACTATGGGTTCCCTTTGGCCAGTAGTGAAAAATTGAATTATTGACTTGTATGATCATGACCATTGAATTTATAATTGAATATCTTTAGCTTAAGTGCAAAGGTGAATTGATCAACATGGTTATAATTATTGTTTATATAAATTCTGAAATGATTATATATTTCTTTGAGATATTAATATATTTGGC
Organism: Panax notoginseng; assembly: GCA_016801055.1. Taxonomy (NCBI): domain Eukaryota; kingdom Viridiplantae; phylum Streptophyta; class Magnoliopsida; order Apiales; family Araliaceae; genus Panax; species Panax notoginseng. Next base: position 90,518,462 of record CM029014.1, read on the forward strand.
CTATAGTGCAAATATGAACTGTTGATGAATATATTTGACCTGTAGTGCAAATATGAACTGTTGTTGAATATCTTTGGCCTGTAGTGCAAAGATGAACTGGTGATGAATATCTTTGGCTCATAGTGCAAAGATGACCTATGGTTGAATATCTTTGGCCAGTAGTGCAAAGATGAATTATTGATGAATATCTTTGGCCCGTAGTGCAAAGATGACATGTTGTTGAATATCTTTGGCCAGTAGTGCAAAGTTGAACAGGTGTTGAGATGAACATGACCAACTGGTGATACAAATGAATATCTTTGGCCGTAGTGCAAAGATGAAGTTATTAGTATGATTATGAACATGAACTGTGATTTGGTGTAACCATGATCTTTGATATTTCAGGTAAAGATAGGTGATGAAAATTATCTTCGTCCTGGATGAGAAGAGGAATTTAGAACTACAATTATGATTATGAGTTATTCATATAATTGTGGACCAGAATTGTTGATTGATGTTACAGGGATAAAATATTGTTGGTGGATTTTTAACATGGAGAAGATAATAGATTTTATAGTCTACTTGACTCTTCTAATGGATTGCTCGATCCGTTGCAACTATGGTTAAATTTTTTTATCATCTACCATATATTCTAAATCTCTGATTTATTACTGATGAAGACTATTGATAATTTATTTATCTTTAGTCATGATATTCTTTACTGGGCTAGTTGTGCTCACCCTTTTTTTCATAATTCCTTCCAGGTAATAAGAGGTGTAGCTGGGTCGAGCGGGGGTAACAAGGGAATAGAACGGTGGTCATCATTTAGTAGTTATATTTGGTGAAGAAAATAAGGTGAGGTGAACCCAACGTTGGAAGGGTGTTTTGTCACTATCATACAACATGTCTAATGACATACAATCTCGTGTCATCATAAGTCAGGATTGTGCTCATCCACTTGCTGAGTATCTTTACGAGCACTACCTATATAATCTTGGTGTTTGTTTGAAGTATAATTTTTAATTAGAGACAGTGGAGATAATGATATGTCAAGAGAAGACTCGCCATTGGGAAGAATATGATAGTAAACTTCTCGTTTTTTTTGGGTCTATTGGGTCAACCAAGGATAATTCTGTGGCCATATGATATCTATCATAACCTAGACGCATGGCCTCCCATTTACGAAGGTTTCTTTGAGCACTTCCCAAAGATTTTAATTTCTAAAACAGTTTTTGACTATACCTTTATGTAAGGTGTCATTGTGAGGTGTTGTCCACAGTTGGGACATGAGTCACATTTGGTATATATTTGTATCCAAACTAACAACATATGTGTTGTTATATTTTGCACGACAATTGTTGTAATAAAGTTGTAGTTATTTTCTGTACCATGTATTTGACGACTCAGAATAGGTTGGATGGAATGGACCTATTTTGGGGTTGTTACAGTAAGGGATAGTAAGGGATATTTTTTTTTAGTAAATGATATTATTTCTTTCAATATCATTATACCAAAATATTGGTATGAATTTTATTATGAAATTTTTAACTTTTCATGTCAGGGTTACTATTCACGTATACGGCACTATTCATGTATATGGCACTTTTTACGTATACGGTACTATTTACGTATACGATACTATGTACGAATACGGGTTACTATTCACGAGTTACTATTGACTGGATACTATTCACGACAAAATTGGTTTCTTTTTCTGACCAAATTATCGTTGATTTATGATTCTTACTCTTGAAATTAAATCCAAGTTTTGATTATATTATTTTTATTATCATATATAATATTTTTATAATCCTGGTGATGAAATTTCTCTTTCACTTAAGTATTAAGATAGGTAGATTATTGATATGATCGTGACTATAGGTTCTCTTTGGCTAGTAGTGCAAAGATGAATTGTTGACCGGTATAATCATGACCATTAAATTTATAATTGAATATCTTTAGCTTAAGTGCAAATGTGAATTGATCAACATTGTTATAATTATTGTTTATATAAATTCTGAAATGATTATATATTTTTTTGAGATATTAATATCTTTGGCCCGTAGTGTAAAGATGACCTGTTGTTAAATATCTTTGGTCTGTAGTGCAAAGATGACCTGTTGTTGAATATCTTTGGCCCGTAGTGCAAAGATGATCTGTTGTTGAATATCTTTGGCCTGTAGTGCAAAGATGAACTGTTGATGAATGAATATCTTTGGGCCGTAGTGCAAAGATGAATTTATTAGTATGATTATGAATAGGAACTGTGATTTGGTATAACCATGATCTTTGATGTTTCAGGTAAATACAGGTGATGAAAATTATCTTCGTCCTGAGTGCGAAGAGGAATTTAGAACCACAATTATGATTATGAGTTATTCACATGATTGTGGACAGGAACTGTTGATTGATGTTACAGGGATAAAACATTATTGGTGGACTTTTAACATGGAGAAGATAATAGACTTTATGGTCTATTTGACTCTTCTAATAGATTACCGCTGCAACTATGGTTGAAAAGGTTATTCATCTACTATATGTTCTACATCTCTGATTCATTACTGATGACGGCTATTGATAATTTAATAATCTTTAGTCATGATATTCTTTATTGGTTTAGTTGTGCTCACCCTTTTATTTCACAATTCCTTTCGAGTGATAAAAGTGTAGCTGGGTCAAGCGGGGGTAACAGGGGAATAGAACGGTAGTCGATAGCTGTTGAGGTTTCCCCTAAAATAGTATGAAAATAATTTTATTGAGAACTTTAGATAAGTGTGTTGTATTTTATACGTCATTTAATAGTTATATTTGGTGAATCAAATAGAGTGAGGCAAACCTAACTTTGGAAAGGTGTTTTACCACTATCATACAAGATGTCTAATGACATACAACTTTGTGTTATCATAAGACAAGGTTGTGCACATCCACTTGCTGAGTATATCTACGAGCACTACCTATATAATCTTGGAGTTTAGTTGAAATATAATTCTCAATTGTAGACAATAGAGATAATTATATGTCAAGAGAAGACTCACCATTGGAAAGAACATGATAGTAATCTTCTCGTTTTTCTTTGGGGTCTATTGGGTCAACCAAGGATAATTCTCCAGTCATATGATATCTATTATAACTTAGATGCATGGCCTCCCATGTACGAAGGTTTCCTTGAGCATTTTTCAAAGATTTTAATTTCTAAAACAGTTATTGATTGTACCTTTATGTAAGGTGCCATTGTGACGTGCTATCCAAGGTTGGGATAAGAGTCACAGTTGGTATATATTTGTATTTAAACTCACAGTATATGTTTTGTCGTATTATGCACGATAATTGTAATAATAAAGTTGTAGTTATTTTCTGTACCATGTATTTGGCAACTCAAAATGGGTTGGGAGGAATGGACCTGTTTTGAAGGCGTCACAGTTGGTATCAGAGCTTAGGGATATGGTCTCTGGCGGAGATCCGAGATTAGAACTAGGAGGGGAGAGACGAGTAATATCCTTCGCTAGTGTGTGTCCTACCTAAGCTGAATTTTCTTACTTAAGTTGACAAATTGTGATATATCAATTAACCTTTGTTTTAAAGCTGTATTCTAGAATGATATCTGAAATACAGGAGATGAGCAATGGAGAAATCATGAGTATAGGGAAGATGGAATCTAAAATGAAAGCAAGGTATTCTCAACTTTTCCAAATACCAGGTACGTAAATTTCAGGGACGAAATTTCATAAGGAGGGGAGATTGTAAGACCCCAAATTTTATGAAATAAAAGTATTCAATTTTTTATTTAGTAAATAGTTAAAGTGATAAAAGTTTAAAGTTAAGGGTGATATATGTAAATTTTTCAAAATAAGAAAGTGGTTATAAAATACTCATTGTTGTCGGGAAATATTCGTTTGGTCGTGGAATATTCTTGCTGTTGGGGATTATTCGTACGACGGCGCAACCATTTGTGGGCCCCGTAACGAAAAATTATCGAATGAAGAAAATGACAAGAATGAGTTTTCTAAAAATAACGACGTAGTTGTTACAGTTAACACTGTTAGAATACCCGGTGGTTAAAATACAGTAATACGCGGTGTTGCACAGTAGCACCCGGTATTGCACCAATTATTAATTCTTACGTAAGAAGTCACTACTCAATAATTGTTACAGTAATTACTGTACAATATTTTATTTTATTAATTCAATAATTGATGCGTTAATATTTTATATTGTTGATTCAATAATTGTCATTGCACGATATTTCAAATTATTATATCAATAATTTATATTATTTGAATAATATTATTAGATATCATTATTGGCAATGTCTAAGGAAGTTCTGTCTATGAGAGGTTTTTTAATTGCGCTCCAATAAGGAGAAATCCTTACCGGAAGACCCCCTCTTTCCTGAGAACGACCTGGTTGTTATTATTGTGATTCTGTAATATTATTTATGAATAATTAATTATTGATATATATATGGTAAGAAAAATACTTATTTTATGTGGATATAAATGGAGGAATTTTTAGAAAAATGACAATTGTTAAAAATTGATATTTTATCTATTCTGATAAAATAATTCATTCAAATATATTATTATATTACATTATAAATGTATAATGCGATAATATAATAATATAATAATTGTTATATTTTTATAATGAATGTGTGATATATGAATAAATGAGGAGGAAGAGTATTTTTGTTATAGTAAATGCTAAAAATATGTTAAACATGTTGGTGGATCCTATTTTTGACTGAAAGTTGATTATAGCCTGTAAAATCATCCGTATGTGAATTTTGGTCATTTTCTGTTTGGAATTTGGAAAAACTTTCTTCTGCAAAGTTGTAGAGAATAAAATTTCCTATGCAATGGACATAAGATTTGAATTGTTACAGTAATTACTAATTATTAATACGCGGTGTTGCACAGTAGCACCCGGTATTGCACCAATTATTAATTCTTACGTAAGAAGTCACTACTCAATAATTGTTACAGTAATTACTGTACAATATTTTATTTTATTAATTCAATAATTGATGCGTTAATATTTTATATTGTTGATTCAATAATTGTCATTGCACGATATTTCAAATTATTATATCAATAATTTATATTATTTGAATAATATTATTAGATATCATTATTGGCAATGTCTAAGGAAGTTCTGTCTATGAGAGGTTTTTTAATTGCGCTCCAATAAGGAGAAATCCTTACCGGAAGACCCCCTCTTTCCTGAGAACGACCTGGTTGTCATTATTGTGATTCTGTAATATTATTTATGAATAATTAATTATTGATATATATATGGTAAGAAAAATACTTATTTTATGTGGATATAAATGGAGGAATTTTTAGAAAAATGACAATTGTTAAAAATTGATATTTTATCTATTCTGATAAAATAATTCATTCAAATATATTATTATATTACATTATAAATGTATAATGCGATAATATAATAATATAATAATTGTTATATTTTTATAATGAATGTGTGATATATGAATAAATGAGGAGGAAGAGTATTTTTGTTATAGTAAATGCTAAAAACATGTTAAACATGTTGGTGGATCCTATTTTTGACTGAAAGTTGATTATAGCCTGTAAAATCATCCGTATGTGAATTTTGGTCATTTTCTGTTTGGAATTTGGAAAAACTTTCTTCTGCAAAGTTGTAGAGAATAAAATTTCCTATGCAATGGACATAAGATTTGAATTTTTCTGATAAAAGAACTATTTTTTATGAATTATTGAAGTTTCAGAATATTGGGTCTGAATTGATTTTGTTACAAAAAATGTTTAAAACATGTTTTCCATGTTGGTGGGCCCCACTTGCATGGGTAAAATTCTGAAATCTGATTTCAAGTGTGCGTAGGAAAATTTTAATAAATATTATTATTTTATTAAATTTTCTGCTTTGGTGTTCTAAGTATTTTCTTATAAATAGGGTGCTTAAGTTAGAATTAAAAATCACACCAGAAACTGAAGTTTTCTCTCTCTATATTATCGTGCGTATTTTTGTGAGTATTTTGATATCATGAGTGTTGCTATACGGTGCAAGTTTCCTTCAGCATGATATCCGATATTCCATTCAGAAGTACTGTTCGAGGTAAGGGATTGTAAAGGATAGTAAGGGATGGTTTTTTTTTCGTAAATGATATTATTTTTTTTAATATCATTATACTGAAATATTGGTATGAATTTTATTATGAAATTTTTACCTTTTCATGTCGGGGTTACTATTCACGTATACGACACTATTCACGTATACGACACTATTCATGTATATGACACTATTTATGTATACGGTACTATTTACGTATACGATACTATGTACGAATACGGGTTACTATTCACGAGTTACTATTCACGAGTTACTATTCATGGGTTACTATTCACGGGGTACTATTCACAACAAAATTGGTTTCTTTTTTCTGACCAAATTATCGTTGACTTATGATTCTTACTCTTGAAATTAAATCCAAGTTTTGATTATATTGTTTTTATTATCATATTAACATTTTTATAATCCTGGTGATGAAATTTCTCTTTCACTTGAGTGTAAAGATGGGTGGATTATTGGTATGATCGTGACTATGGGTTCTCTTTGGCCAGTAGTGCAAAGACGAATTGTTGAATGGTATGATCATGACCATTAAATTTATAATTGAATATCTTTAGCTTAAGTGTAAAGGTGAATTAATCAACATGGTTATAATTATTGTTTATATAAATTCTGAAATGATTATATATTTCTTTGAGATATTAATATCTTTGGCCCGTAGTGTAAAGATGACCTGTTGTTAAATATCTTTGGTCTGTAGTGCAAAGATGACCTGTTGTTGAAAATCTTTGGCCCGTAGTGGAAAGATGATCTGTTGTTGAATATCTTTGGCCTGTAGTGCAAAGATGAACTGTTGATGAATATCTTTGGGCCGTAGTGCAAAGATGAATTTATTAGTATGATTATGAATAGGAACTATGATTTGGTATAACAATGATCTTTGATGTTTCAGGTAAAGACAGGTGATGAAAATTATCTTCGTCCTGAGTGCGAAGAGGAATTTAGAACCACAATTATGATTATGAGTTATTCACATGATTGTGGATAGGAACTGTTGATTGATGTTACAGGGATAAAATATTATTGGTGGACTTTTAACATGGAGAAGATAATAGACTTTATGGTCTATTTGACTCTTCTAATGAATTGGTCGTTCCGCTGCAATTATGGTTGAAAAGTTTATTCATCTACCATGTATTCTAAATCTCTGATTCATTACTGATGACGGCTATTGATAATTTAATAATCTTTAGTCAAGATATTTTTTACTGGGCTAGTTGTGCTCACCCTTTAATTTCACAATTCCTTTCGGGTGATAAAAGTGTAGCTGGGTCAAGCGAGGGTAACAGGGGGAATAGAACGATGGTCGATAGCTGTTGAGGTTACCCCTAAAACAGTATAAAAATAATTTTATTGAGAATTTTAGGTAAGTGTGTTGTATTTTATACATCATTTAATAGTTATATTTGGTGAATCAAATAGGGTGATACGAATCTAACTTTGGAAGGGTGTTTTGCCACTATCATACAAGATGTCTAATGACACACAACTTCGTGTTATCATAAGACAAGGTTGTGCACATCCACTTGCTGAGTATATCTACGAGCACTACCTATATAATCTTGGAGTTTGGTTGAAATATAATTCTCAATTGGAGACGATAGAGGTAATTATATGTCAAGAGAAGACTCACCATTGGAAAGAACATGATAGTAATCTTTTCATTTTTCTTTGGAGTCTATTGGGTCAACCAAGGATAATTCTCCAATCATATGATATCTATTATAACTTAGATGCATGGCCTCCCATGTACGAAGGTTTCCTTGAGCATTTTCCAAAGATTTTAATTTCTAAAACAGTTATTGACTGTACCTATATGTAAGGTGCCATTGTGACGTGCTATCCAAGGTTGGGATAAGAGTCACAGTTGGTATATATTTGTATTTAAACTCATAGTATATGTGTTGTCGTATTTTGCACGACAATTGTAATAAAAAAGTTGTAGTTGTTTTCTATACCATATATTTAGCGACTCAAAATGGGTTGGGTGGAATGGACCTATTTTGGGGGCGTCACAAAATGGATGCCAGCTGGTTGTAATACATGGTAGCATGTTAATTTAAGTATGCAGGTACATATATTTCTTCATATTTCTCATTACATGGAGATGAATATGGAATGAAATTATAAGTAATTGACTTTACGAGTAATTTGAAATGAGAAAGCATGAAGAGACTTTCCTCCGCGTTTGGTTTATCAGAGGCTGACCTAACTTAGGTTACTCTCGCGGCTTTTTGGCATGAAGGTCCCCAAATCATCGCAATTTACTCGACGGGAAGTTAATCCGGTCTTTCAACTGGAGCGAATTTAGGTGGTGCCTTTCCTGAGCCTCGTTGGAATTAGTCTTCCTACGAGTCCAGTAATCAAACATCGACAGGATAGCCTCCAGAAGGAGGAATCACACAACATACATTCACATAAAACGTGTCTCACCGTTTATGAAAATGATGACATGTGCGAAGCACTAATATCACAAGCAAATATAGTGTAAAGCATTAAGTGTAGTAAATATATGCATTCGTACACATTCATCGTAAATGTAAATGCAACATCCACACACAAGCATATAACAATTTTGAAAAGATTGGAATAGCGGCTTAAGTCCTCTTACTGGTGTCCCCAGCAGAGTCGCCACCTGTCGACGTCGGGATTTTTATTTGTCCCTTTTCTATTCTTGTTCTTTGGTGTTCTCATGTTAGGTGAGATTTGTTTGAAAAAACAAGTTGTGTAAAGGTCTGACATTTATATGTCGAAGATTTGATTGTAAGAGTCGCCAGTTGGTTTTTTAAATGGTTGTACCAACACAACCGAGAAAAGGTTTGCACATTGACCCAACGATGTGATACTACTAAACGGGTCTGTGAAACCGAGATTCATTAGGGACTGGGTGTGACACCCCCAAAATAGGTATACAACACCCATTCTGAGTCGCCAAATACATGGTACAGAAAGCAAACTACAACTTCAATATACAATTGTCGTGCAAAATACGACAACACATACTGTGAGTTTAAATACAAATATTATCTTCTAGACAATATCCACACTCAAATAAGTCCTCAATACAATTATTCAAACACTATTTTACAGAAATAGTGAGGACTGCTAAAACATCTTTCTAGAACCATCACTCCATACCCCGACTAGATCCTGCTATGTTCTCACCTCCTGAGAAGAAAAATGGAACAAAAAGGAAAAGGGTGAGCTCAACTAGCCCAGTAAAGAATATTATGACTAAGATAATATACAACAAATTATCATTAGTATTCAACAGGGAAAAATCTGATACAATATAATCGACAACAAGTTTTAGATCAACAACTGCAGCGGAAAAATTAAACCATTAGAAGAGTCAAGTAGAGAATGAATTCTACTATCTTCTAAGATTTAAAAGTCCATCATCAATATTTTATCCCTGTAACATCAATTAATAATCATCTTTATCCAAATATTCATCTTTGCACTACAGGACAAAGATATTCATTTGTATCACCTGTCAGTCATGTTCATCTCAACACCTGTTCATCTTTGCACTACAGGCCAAAGATATTCATCAAGTAATCATACATCTTTGCACTACAGGCCAAAGATATTCAGTAATATTATCATTTAGGACTGAGAATGATAAAAAATATCTTAAAGAGAGCGAATCCAGTGAGACAGAAGGACAAATAGTAGGGATTCGTATAACAGTTTATCCAAGATCAATAATACTTCATAATAATCAATTGTGAAGTAGAATTCAAAAATAAAGATCAAAACATGGACACAATCAAAGATAGTAACCATAATAGAGATCTTGGACAAAAAGGGAAAATTTTATTTTTCGGTGAATAGTGCCATATTCGTGAATAGTGCCGTATACGTGAATAGTAACGTATACGTGAATAGTAACCCCGACATAAAAAGTTCCAAATTTGATAAAAAGTTCATATCAATATTTCAGCATAATGATATTAAAGAAAATAATATCATTAAGAAAAAAATAATATCCCTTACCTCAAAATATCAGTACTTCTGGTCGAAATATCGGTATAAAGCTGAAAGAAACTTGCTCTGATGAATAGAAACTCTCAAAGTATCTAAATACTCACAAAATACACTCAATAATCTAGAGAGAGAAAGAGAGAAAACTTGTTTCTGGTGTGATTTTCAATTCTAACTTAGCCCTCTATTTATAGGAAAATGTTAGCACGCCGAAGCAGACTTAACCTGCAACCTGATGGCTTTACCTACTACTATTCTCACCCACCACATTTGACTAAAAATCTCAACACATTTCTTCACCAACCAAGAGTGGGGCCCACCAATTCTAGAATTTTTCACCAAAATGATTAACTCCGAAAATTCAACAATTTCTGAACCAGTCATCTCGTAAAATTCATAATAAATCATACGTTCATTTTTAACGGTTCAAAATTTGTGGACATATACTCAACTTATATATGTATAACATATCCAAAAATTACCACGATCCAACGGTCGGATTAAAAATTATAACCCCCACAAAATATCTCAAAAATCCTGATTTTTAATACCTCCATTCCGACAAAAATACTGATAAAAACATCAACATTAACTCCTTCATTTTTAACCACAAAAATATATCCCTCATTTATATCCACATAAAATAAATATTTCCTTATCATATGAATCAATAATTAAATATTCACAAATAATATTACAGAATCATATTTATGACAACCAGGTCGTTCCCAGGAAAGAGGGGGCTTTCCAATAAGGATTTTTCCTTACTGGCGCGCAATTAGACGACCAAACCTCTCCTTAGACAGAACTTTCTAGACATTGCCAATAATATTATCTAATAATATTATTCAAATAATATGAATTATTGATCTGATAATGGAAAATACTGTGCAGCAACAATTATTGAAACAACAATAATATAAAATATCAACGCAGCAATTATTGAATTAATAAAATATTGAACAATAACTACTATAACAATTATTGAGTAGTGCCTTCTTACGTAAGAATCAATAATTGGTGCAATACTGTGTGCTACTGTATTTTAACCACCGGGTATTCTAACAGTATTAACGGTAACAACTACGTCGTTGTTTATAAACAACTTATACTTGTCATTTTCTTCATCCAATCGCTTTCCGTTATGGGGCCCACACAAGGCTGCGCCGTCGTACGAATATTCCCCGACAGCAAGAATATTCCACGACCAAACGAATATTTCCCGACAAAATGAATATTTTATAACCACTTGCTTATTTTGCAAAATTTGCACATTTCACCCATAACCAAAGTATTATATCAAATTAACCCCTTATTATTCACAATAATATTTAGAGAAAATTTGATTTTATTCATTAATAAGTTGGGGTCTTACAACCTCCCCTCCTTATGAAATTTCGTCCTCGAAATTGACGTACGTACATGATATTTTGAAAAGGTGAGGATACCTCGCTTTCATTTCTGATTCCAACTCCCAGGTCATTTCTTCAATAGCATGGTTTCTCAACAAAACCTTAACTTGTGGTATAACCTTCGTGCGTAGGACATGTTCTTTCCTATCTAAGATCTTAACAGGTACCTCCTCGTACGTTAAATCTTCAGCTATCTCGTCTCGTTCTAACTCAATAATGTGGTTCGGGTCTTTAACATATTTACGAAGCATAGATATGTGAAAAATATTATGAACACGAGACATGCTTGGAGGTAATGCGAGTCTATATGCCACATTTCCTATTCGCTCAAGAATCTCAAATGGACCAACAAATCTTGGATTGAGCTTTCCTCTCTTTTCAAATCTTGTAACTCCCTTCTATGGTGCAACACGTGACAATACATGATCCCCAATATTAAATTACACGTCCTTCCGATGAAGATCCGCATAACTCTTTTGTCGATCCTGTGCCGTTTGTATACGTTATCGAATCGTTTGGATCTTCTCTGTAGTCATGCGTACCAACTCTTGTCCCAACAATGTTGCTTCACCCACCTCGTCCCAGCATACTGGAGAACGACATTTTCTTCCATACAACGCCTCGAATGGAGCCACACCTATGTTCACCTGATAACTGTTGTTGTAGGAGAATTCCACCAATGGTAGGTACTTATCCCAACTCCCTTTGAGATCTAGGACACAGAGTCTTAGTAGATCTTCAAGAGTTTGAATAGTCCTCTCTGATTGTCCGTCCGTTTGAGGATGGTATGCCGAACTGAATCGTAAATCCGTACGTGCCCATAGCTTTCTGCAAGCTAACCCAAAATCGTGAAGTGAATCTTGGGTCACGATCCGAAACTATGGATACTGGCATGCCATGCAATCTCACAATCTCATTCATGTACATACTAGCAAGACGTTCAAGGGAATAAGTCTCACGTATAGGCAAGAAATGGGCAGACTTGGTTAATCTATCAACAATAACCCAAATCGCATCTATACCTTGAGAACCCTTGGGAAGACCCGTAACAAAATCCATAGTAATGTGTTCCCACTTCCATTTCAGAATCTCAAGTGGTTGCAATGGACCCTTTGGTACTTGATGCTCCGCTTTTACACGTTGACAAGTTAAACACCTCGAGATAAACTCCGCGATCTCTCTTTTCATATTTCTCCACCAAAATGTATGTTGAAGATCGTGATACATTTTGGTACTCCCAAGATGGATTGCAAACGGTGTGTTGTGTGCCTCCATCATTATTCTATGCTTCAAGTCAAAATCGTTAGGAACACAAAGTCTGGAGTTGACTCGAAGTATTCCTTTTTCATCGATTCTTGCTTCTGGAATAGCACCTTTTTGCACTTTCTTCATACGCGTCAGCTCTATGTCCGTAGCTTGAGCAGCTTTAACTTAATCGATTAAAGTCGGTTCTACTCGTATATTTGATATCATCATGTGGGTACTTGGAGCCTTCATCTCTATCTCCATCCTTTGCAAGTCATACAAAATGGGCCTTTGTGTTAACAACATTACACTCGTACCCGCATATGATCTTCTACTCAATGCGTCAGCTACTACGTTTGCTTTTCCAGGATGATATTGGATGGTATGATCGTAATCTTTCAACAGCTCGAGCCAACGTCGCTGCCGCATGTTGAGTTCCTTTTGGGTGAAGAAATATTTGAGGCTTTTATGATCTGTATAGATCTCCACTTTCTCCCCATACAGGTAGTGTCTCCAGATCTTCAACGTGAAAACGACTGCTGCCAACTCCAAATCATGAGTAGGATAATTCCTCTCATATTCTTTGAGTTGTCGCAAGGCATAGGCTATGACTTTCCCATGTTGTATGAGAACACATCCTAACCCTTTGCCTGAAGCATCGCTGTAGATAACAAATCCTTCCGAACCAGATGGTATTGTCAGAACAGGTGCCGAAATGAGTCTCCTTTTGAGCTCTTGGAAACTCTTCTCATATTCCTCGCTCCAACCGAATTTTGTATCTTTCCGAGTCAGCTGAGTTAACGGAGTAGCGATTCTAAAAAATCCATCCACGAATCTCCGATAATAACCAGCTAAGCCCAGAAAGTTACGTACTTCGGTTACCGACTTCGGTTGCTCCCAACTTTGTATGGCTTCAATCTTCGCCGGGTCAACAGATACTCCATGTTTTGACACCACATGCCCAAGGAATGCTACTTCCTCAAGCCAGAACTCGCATTTCTTCAGTTTGGCATATAGCTTGTTTTCACGAAGCCTTTGCAATACCAGCTTCAAATGGCACTCATGATCTTCACGGCTTTTGGAATAGATGAGGATGTCATCAATAAAGACAACAACGAACTGATCTAAATATTTTTTGAATACACGGTTCATCATATCCATGAAAGCAGCTGGAGCATTAGTCAATCCAAAAGACATTACTAAGAATTCATAATGCCCGTATCGAGTTCTGAAGGCAGTCTTTTGGAATATCCTCAGTTTTAATCTTCAGCTGATGATATCCAGAACGAAGATCGATCTTTGAAAAGAATTGTGCTCCTTGCAACTGGTCAAACATGTCATCAATGCGAGGTAGCGGATACCTATTCTTGATAGTGACATGATTCAATTCTCGATAGTCGATACAAAGTCGCATACTCCCGTCTTTCTTCTTTACGAATAACACAGGAGCACCCCAAGGAGATGTACTAAGACGAATAAAACTGATGTCCAACAACTCCTGTAGTTGGACTTTTAACTCTTGAAGTTCAATAGGAGCCATTCGATATGGGGTTTTCAAAATGGGCTTTGTACCGGGTTCAAGGTCAATAAAGAATTCAACTTCACGTTCTGAGGGTAGACCAGAAAGTTCTTCAGGAAATACATCGGGAAATTCTCTAACAATAGAAATATTATTCAAATCTGACTTGTCTTTGTTCAAATCCATAACATGGGCTAAGATAGCTTGACATCCGTTTTTCAATAAACGAATAGCTTTGTGGCTTGATATGACAGTGACTAATTTTAGTGGTTTAGTAGTTTGAATTCGTATGATAGTTGGTTAGGAATATGAAAACTAACAACCTTACAAAAACAATCAATTTTAGCATGATGAGTGGTTAACCAATCAATTCCTAAAATCACATCAAAAGCAAGTATCTTTAAAGAGATAAGATCAACAGGTAATGTGATAGTGCCAACTTGGATCATACAAGATTTATAAACTGTAGATGTAACAAAGGTTTCACCCAACGGAGTTTCAACAGATAAGTCAAAGTCCAATTTCTCTGGAGTCAAGTTTAAACGTTGAGCACAAGCAAGAGAGATAAAAGAATGGATAGAACCGGTATCTAGTAAAGTATAAACTTCACAAGAATTCAAGATTAGCTTACCCGTGATCTCCTCGTTTGGGTTTCTCGCGTTTTGGCCAGTCACGTCAAACGCTCTTCCAGGAACCGCTGATTTTGACTTATCCGGGACAGCTTTTGGAGTCACCATCCCCGCTGAACTTAGTTTTGCTACAGAACACTCTCGAGCTATATGACCCTCCTTTCCACAGTTATAACATATCTTGAATTGTTGTGGGCAGTTTGGGCCGATATGTCCCTCTTTCCCACATTTGTAACATACGACCGGTGGTCGTTCTCCTCCCCTAGAAACAGTTGATGTTTGTGCTGACGTCTTCACGTTATCATTGTTGTACCTTCTCTTCTTGAAATCTCCTCCCGACTCGCTCCTTTTATTATCACGACCACGATTACCACCAGAGTGGTTACCGCTTTTGTCCGAATATTTTCCTCCCTGCTGGTTTTCATTGCTTCGACGACTGCCACCACCGGTATGACCCTGGTTGTGGTCCCTCGGTTGCACATACTCATTATCTCGCTCTAATAATTGAGCCCTGTTTACAACATCTGAATATAAAGAAAATTTATGAGAGATAAGATATTGTCGAATCTCTGGTTTTAGACCTCTCAGAAACATCCTTGTCATTCGTTCCTCATTTTCGACCAAATGAGGTGCAAACTAGGATAACTCTGCAAACTTCGCCTGGTACTGGGACACCGTCATGTTATTTTGTTTCAGTCTGATAAACTCCACCTCCTTCATATGACGAATACTTTCAGAAAAGTACTTGTCATTGAACAATTTTTGAAATGTTTCCCAGAACATGTTGAGTGCGTCAGGCTAGGTACACTTCACAGACTTCCACCAGTAGTCTGCCTCACCGTGGAATATAAAGGTGGCGAATGGAACCTTCTATTCCTCCGTGCATCCCAAGATATCGAATATCTTGGTAATTTGCTTGACCCACGTTTCCGCCATGATCGGATCCGGCTTTCCCTTAAATTCTGGTGGTCCCAATTCTTTGAACTGCTTGGCTGTGACAAACCATGCGTTGTTATCATTTCCACCCGTATTCTGCACACGAGTCTCCCTCGTCTGATTTTGCATGAACTGCAAAAAGCTCCTAAACATTCCATCATTCATCATTTGCTCGGTAACGTTGTTTACAGGAGGAATATTGTCTTCATGTTGCACGTTCCCCTGGGTGGTAACCAAAGGTGTCTCCACTGTCTGATTTACTCCATTATTAACGTTCTCAGCTGTCATTCTTAAATACTGCCATAAAACAAGGGTTAATAGTCATGTCATATATTATCCCTATACTCTGACCAACCAAATAAATACCAAATAAACTTAGTCAGGTCATACTAGCGAAGGAATTCCCCGTCTCTCCCCTCCTAGTTCTTGCCTCACATCTCAGCCAGGGATCATATCCCTAAGCTCTGATACCAACTGTGACACCCCCAAAATAGGTATACAACACCCATTCTGAGTCGCCAAATACATGGTACAGAAAGTAAACTACAACTTCAATAATACAATTATCGTGCAAAATACGACAACACATACTGTGAGTTTAAATACAAATATTGTCTTCTAGACAATATCCACACTCAAATAAGTCCTCAATACAATTATTCAAACACTATTTTACAGAAATAGTGAGGACTGCTAAAACATCTTTCTAGAACCATCACTCCATATTCCGACTAGATCCTGCTATGTTCTCACCTCCTGAGAAGAAAAATGGAACAAAAAGGAAAAGGGTGAGCTCAACTAGCCTAGTAAAGAATATTATGACTAAGATAATATACAACAAATTATCATTAGTATTCAACAGGGAAAAATCTGATACAATATAATCGACAACAAGTTTTAGATCAACAACTGCAGCGGAAACAGCAAACTATTAGAAGAGTCAAGTAGAGAATGAATTCTATTATCTTCTAAGATTTAAAAGTCCATCATCAATATTTTATCCCTGTAACATCAATTAATAATCATCTTTATCCAAATATTCATATTTGCACTACAGGCCAAAGATATTCATTTGTATCGCCTATCAGTCATGTTCATCTCAACACCTGTTCATCTTTGCACTACAGGCCAAAGATATTCATTAAGTAATCATACATCTTTGCACTACAGGCCAAAGATATTCAGTAATATCATCATTTAGGACTGAGAATGATAAAAAATATCTTAAAGAGAATGAATCCAGTGAGACAGAAGGACAAATAGTAGGGATTCGTATAACAGTTTATCCAAGATCAATAATACTTCATAATAATCAATTGTGAAGTAGAATTCAAAAATAAAGATCAAAACATGGACACAATCAAAGATAGTAACCATAATAGACATCTTGGACAAAAAGAGAAAATTTTATTTTTCGGTGAATAGTGCCGTATTCGTGAGTAGTGTCGTATACGTGAATAGTAACGTATACGTAAATAGTAACCCCGACATAAAAAATTCCAAATTTGATAAAAAGTTCATATCAATATTTCAGCATAATGATATTAAAGAAAATAATATCATTAAGAAGAAAATAATATCCCTTACCTCAAAATATCAGTACTTCTGGTCGGAATATCGGTAAAAAGCTGAAAGAAACTTGCTCTGATGAATAGAAACTCTCAAAATATCTAAATACTCACAAAATACACTCAATAATCTAGAGAGAGAAAGAGAGAAAACTTGTTTCTGGTGTGATTTTTAATTCTAACTTAGCCATCTATTTATAGGAAAATGTTAGCACGCCGAAGCAGACTTAACCTGTAACTTGATGGCTTTACCTGCTACTATTCCCATCCACTACATTTGACTAAAAATCTCAGCACATTTTTTCACCAACCAAGAGTGGGGCCCACCAATTCTAGAATTTTCCACCAAAATGATTAACTCCGAAAATTCAACAATTTCTGAACCAGTCATCTCGTAAAATTCATAATAAATCATACGTTCATTTTTAACGGTTCAAAATTTGTGGACATATACTCAACTTATATATGTATAACATATCCAAAAATTATCACGATCCAACGGTCGGATTAAAAATTATAACCCACGCAAAATATCTCAAAAATCCTGATTTTTAATACTTCCATTCCGACAAAAATACTGATAAAAATCTCAATATTAACTCCTTCATTTTTAACCACAAAAATATATCCCTCATTTATATCCACATAAAATAAATATTTTCTTATCATATGAATCAATAATTAATAATTCACAAATAATATTACAGAATCATATTTATGACAACCAGGTCGTTCCCAGGAAAGAGGGGGCTTTCCAATAAGGATTTCTCCTTACTGGCGCGCAATTAGACGACCAAACCTCTCCTTAGACAGAATTTTCTAGACATTGCCAATAATGTTATCTAATAATATTATTCAAATAATATGAATTATTGATCTGATAATGGAAAATACTGTGCAGCAACAATTATTGAAACAACAATAATATAAAATATCAACGCAGCAATTATTGAATTAATAAAATATTAAACAATAACTACTGTAACAATTATTGAGTAGTGCATTCTTACGTAAGAATCAATAATTGGTGCAATACCGTGTGCTACTGTATTTTAACCACCGGATATTCCAACAGTATTAACGGTAACAACTACGCCGTTGTTTATAAACAACTTATACTTGTCGTTTTCTTCATCCAATCACTTTCCGTTATGGGGCCCACACAAGGCTGCGCCGTCGTACGAATATTCCCCAACAGCAAGAATATTCCACGACCAAACGAATATTCCCCGACAAAATGAATATTTTATAACCACATGCTTATTTTGTAAAATTTGCACATTTCACCCATAACCAAAGTATTATATCAAATTAACCCCTTATTATTCACAATAATATTTAGAGAAAATTTGATTTTATTCATTAATAAGTTGGGGTCTTACACCGGGGGGACTTGCTTATGCGGAGGGAATGTGTTAGGCACCCCCCGACATCCATATTACCACGGTGACCACCGCTTTTCAAGAAACTATTATATGAATGTGTGTGTGTGTATGTGTGTGGGTCAATGTGCTGTTATTTGGAAGTAGTGCGAGGCCTCGTTCGCACCTATATACACAGGGTTTGAATTTATGTAAAAATTCAGTTTTAAACAAGATATAGCAGTGAAGTTTTGTAAAGGATGTTTTTCAAACCCTTATGCTCAATAATAATTGAGACCTTTTGATACTTCCATTTTATTATATGTTCGGCTTGATTGCTTTTATTTTCGAGATGCGAAGCATCTTCGAGAAAATAATGTATAAAATAGTGCCGAATTCCTCATGGGCATGAAAACCATCTGAGAAAATCCAAACACCGCGAATAATTTACAAGCTGCTTTCAACTGGAAATGTCCATCACGAAAACCAAATCTAGATTCAGTAGACTGAATCTGTGATCACATGATTCCTAGGCTCACATGATACTGCAGTTTATATGAAAATTGTAAGCAGTTATATATATATATATATATATATATATATATATATATATATATATACAGACATGATCAACCACCACGAAGCACCTCCATGGGGGATCGGAAATGTAAATATATAAAAGCGGTAAATATATATATATATATATATATATATATATATATATATATATATATATGACATGATCAACCTCCACGAAGCACCTCCATGGGGGATCAAAAATGTAAATAAAGCTGTAGAAGCGATCAACCACCACGAAGTAAACTCCAGGCGGGACGAAATGTAAATATATATATAAAAGCGGTAAACGCACTAGATATAAAATCCAGGCTCATCGAACAGAGTTCGACAACAGTTCATATATATAAGTGTATATATATATATATAAGCAAGTAAACGCTCCGGATGTAAATCCAGGCTCATCGAACAAAGTTCGACCACATTTTATATATAAGTATATATATATATATATATATAAAAGTAAATAAACGCTCCGAAAGTGAGTCCAGGCTCAATCGAGGCATAACTCGATAATGTTAGTCCATATATAAATATATATATATATATATATATATATATATATATATATATATATATATATATATATATATATATACAAAAGAAATAAAAGCCACGGACCGAAGTCCGGGCAAACACACGCAACACGACTCTAAAACGTGAAGAACGGTGTGTGCAAAGATGAAGAGAAAGACTTTAAAGTGTGTAAGAAGGCTTACAGTGGGCTGTCAAAGAAGACTTCAATAACTTGAAAGGGATGAACACTCGGCTCCCGCCGGTAAAAAAGTAGCTATATATGAGCTTACAAGTGTTTAAAATGAGAAAGCACTCAGTTTAGGGTGTGTACAGAACAAATTGGACAGGGCTTCCTCACCTTTTTATTTTATAAAATGGCTACCCCAAGCCCTCTATTTATAGAGGGGCTGCAGCTAGCTGCAGATGTACCTGCGGCTGCCCAGGGTTCCCCGGGCTTCGTGGGTCCCGTCGTCTTGAAGTACGTGCACGCGTGCACTGTAATGTCTGCTCGAACTTTCAGAACTGCAATCCAGGCATCTGATTGAGGTATACAAGACCTATTTCGGACCGCCATTGTCGAGAGCTACACAATGACATGGGATTAGATGTTGTAAGAAGTCAGGAAGATGGGACCATGCCCTATCTCTTTAAGCTTCAAATTATATCCGGTGTGCTGTCTTGTGCAATAGTCACTCAGGATTGTACTTCCTTGGTTCTTGTGGGACATTGCTGTGTTGAAATGTCTGTATGAGATTGTTGAGATGGCGCGATGTGGCTTTAGGATGGCAAAATAACGGTCCTGCCCTTCACCGGGGTTATCTCCGGTCGTTGCTCAGGGTTATCTCTGAGATTGGACTAGTGCAGGTGTTGACCGTCCTCAAGGTTGTTTCTGAGATGTGCCTGACTTCCCGGGGTTATCTGCGGGCTTGTGAAATGTGTGCTTCGGGGCTTTTGCAGAGTGTTCTGAAGCTGTTTGCATGGCTTTGAAACAAGCATTTTCAGGATTATCTCCGGAACTGCAACTGCATACCTTGGGGTTATCTCCAAGGTTGATACTATCTTTTTCGGTGTTGTTCGGAGCTGAGACTGAGTATCTCGGGGTTATTTTCGAGATGACACTGTCCTCTCCGGTGTGTTTTCCGATTTTAGCACTGCAATCCTCGGGGTTATCTCTGAGGTTGAAATTGAAACTCCCGGTGTTGTCGTCGGGGTTGAGGTTAAAACTTTCGGTGAAATTTTTGGATCTGAGCTGGATGTCTCGGGGTTATCTCCGAGATGGTGATACTGAATATCCAAGGGTTGTCTCCGGGACTGAACTGAGCTGTCTTCCAAGGTTATCTCTGAAAGACGATTCTGCCCTCCTGCAATGTTAGTAACAGGTATGCAAAAAATTTCGAGTGTCTACAACCCTTTTATCAGAAAAATATGAATCTTATGTCCATTCCGTATAAAATTTAATTCTCTACAACTTTGTAGAAGAAAGCTTTTTTAAATTCTAAACAGAAAATGACCGAAATTCACATACGTATGATTTTTAATACCTCTATTCCGACAAAATACTTATAAAATACCTCAACAATAATTCCATCATTTATATCCACATAAAAATAAATATTTTCTTATCATATAAGTCAATAATTAATTATTCACAAATAATATTACAGAATCACAATAATGACAACCAGGTCGTTTCGAGGAAAGAGGGGGCTTTGATAATGATTTCTCCTTATTGGCACGCAATTAGTTGACCAAACCTCTTTTCTAGATAGAACTTCCTTAGACATTGTCAATAATGCTATCTAATAATATTATTCAAATAATATGAATTATTGATCTGATAATGGGAAATATTGTGTAGTGACAATTATTAAAACAACAATAGTATAAAATACCAACGTAGCAATTATTGAATCAATAAAATAAAAAATTGAACAGTAATTACCGTAACAATTATTGAGTAGTACCTTCTTACGTAAGAATCAATAATCCACAAATAATGTGCAATACCGTGTGCTACTGTGCAATGACGCGTATTACTGTACTTTAACCACCACGTATTCCAACAGTGTTAACGGTAACAACTACGCCGTTATTTAAAAAAAACTTATACCTGTCATTTTTTTCATCCGACAGTTTTTCATTATGGGACCCACAAATGGATGCGCCGTTGTACAAATATTCCCCGACAGCAAGAATATTCCACGACCAAACGAATAATCCCCGACAACAATGAGTATTTTATAACCACTTGGTTACTTAAAATATTTCCGCATTTTATCCATAACTAACCACATTAATCAAATCAACCCCTTACTATATCAAATTAATAAATAGAAGAAATTCAATTTTATTCATAAAAGGTTGGGGTCTTACAACCTCCCCTCCTTATGAAATTTCGTCCTCGAAATTGACGTACGTACCTGGTGTTTCAAAAAGGTGAGGATACCTCGCTTTCATTTTCGATTCTAACTCCCAGGTCATTTCCTCAATAGCATGGTTCCTCCACAAAACTTTGACTTGTGGTATAACCTTTGTGCGTAGGACATGCTCTTTCCTATCCTAGATCTTGACAAGTACCTCCTCGTATGTTAAATCTTCGGTTATCTCGTCTGGTTCTAACTCAATAATATGGTTTGGGTCTTTCACATATTTACGAAGCACAGATATATGAAAAATATTATGAACACGAGACATGCTTGGAGGTAATACGAGTCTATATGCCACATTTTCTACTCGGTCAAGAATCTCAAATGGACCAACATATCGTGGATTAAGCTGTCCTCTCTTCCCGAATCTTGTCACTCCCTTCCATGGAGTAACACATAACAATACATGATTCCCAATATTAAATTCCACGTCCTTTCAATGAAGATCAGCATAACTCTTTTGTCGATCTTGTGAGGACTTTATACGTTGCCGGATTATTTGAATCTTTTCCATAGTGATGCGTACTAATTCTGGTCCCAACAGCATTGCTTCTCTCACCTCATCCCAACATACTGTAGAGTGACACTTTCGTCCGTACAATGCTTCGAATGGAGTCATGCCTATACTTGCTTGATAACTGTTGTTATAGGAGAATTCCACCAATGACAAGTACTTATCCCAACTTCCTTTGAAATCTAGGACACAGAGTCTTAATAGATCTTCAAGAGTTTGAATATCCTTTCTGATTGACCGTCCGCTTGAGGATGGTATGCCAAACTAAATAGTAAATCTGTGCCCATAGCTTTCTGCAAACAAACCCAAAATCGTGAAGTGAATCTTGGGGTCACGATCTGAAACTATGGATACTGGCATGCCATGTAATCTCACAATCTCATGCACGTACATACGAGCAAGACGTTCAAGGGAATAAGTATCCCGTATCGACAAGAAATGAGCAGACATGGTTAATCTATCAATAATAACCCAAATCGCATTTATGCCTTGAGAAACCTTGGGAAGACCCGTAACGAAATCTATGGTAATGTGTTCCCACTTTCATTTCAGAATCTCAAGTGGTTGCAATGGACCCTTTGGCACTTGATGATCCACCTTTACACGTAGGCAAGTTAAACACCTCGAGATAAACTCCGTGATCTCTCTCTTCATATTGCTCCACTAAAATGTATGTCGAAGATCATGATACATTTTGGTACTCCCAAGATGGATTACAAACAGTGTGTTGTGTGCCTCCATCATGATTCTATGCTTCAAGTCAGAATTATTAGGAACACAAAGTCTGGAGTTACCTCAAAGTATTCCTTCTTCATCGATTCTTGCTTCTCGAATAACACCTTCTTGTACTTTCTTCTTCATACGCATCATCTCTAGGTCTATGGCTTGAGCAGCTTTAACTTTATCGATTAAAGTCAGTGTGACACCCCCAAATCCGGGTACTTCATTCCCTCAAGATTTGGTGTTCACTTAATAAAAACATTCATATCTAACTACCCAATCATAATAAAATTGAATAAGAAACCTTCCCATTAAAGGATTACATTAATAAAAATCTCCCAGGTTATCTAACCTTTAAATACAAACATTCATATGCGGAAAATTAATAACTTCAATACATAATTCAAATAAAAAATAAAGTCTGACAACAAAAGTGTCAACATGATTACAAGTCTTCAATGCTTGTTCATCTTTCCCTTTCCCTTACTGGTGCTAGGTACATCGACCTTCTCAACTTTAGATGTAAGGTTTATATAAGCAAGAGTGAGCAAACAAAGCTCACTTAAAATAATAATGAATAAAACTTTACAACAATTGCCAAATAATAGGCTCAATAGAACTAAACAATAAGTTTTATCAACAACAATCAAAATTCTGAATCATTCATCTGAGGGTCATAAGACCACGAACTATGTCCATAGTTTTAAGTAATCTTTCAACTTAAACTTTAACAGTCATAAGACTATAGGGACTCCTCGTACTTAGGGGGATCAGCCCTTCGTATAATGTATTGTACACAAACATTTCACCGCTATGCGTAAGTTATCCCCTAATAATAGGGTTGTTCATCTTAGCATTTAGAATACAAGTCCGCACCAAAGTAAATTTGGTTTGGATACGTTTCAAGGGTAATTTGGAATTCAACGAACATCAACTAAGGATTAGTTGAATAAAAAGGTAATAACATTATGCTATGAAATAAATCATAACTAAATCAACATTGTATACTAAGGTCATGCTTTAGGAATAATCTAAGAGCATAAACACTGAATAATTATAACATACCTTGCATGAACAATATTAAGCCAAGATTATTTAGAATTGAGTACTAAGCATGCATAATAATAATAAATTGAACGATAAAACTTGTTCAACACTAGTATATCAGAATATATAAACTTGTATGCTAAATAACAAGTTAAAGACAAGAATAACTTGCTCAATATCCAAAAGATAAGATTTAGAAAACTTGCATCATCATGAACAATTAGATACAAGAAACTTGTGTAATATAACAATAGAACTAGCTCAACGAAAGTGTAGAGTTAGAAAAACTTGCATAATGAAATCGAACTAGAAACAATAACTTATTCAACGAAACAAGTTAAAACAAGAATAACTTGCTCAATATAATCGAGATAGGGTAAGTAAACTTGCACAATGTAACAATAGAACTAGCTCAACTTGCCTTGCGTGTAGGCTAAACCGTAATAGTTTGATTCACAATATTCTAATCACATATCATTATGATACAATTAGTCATTACAAATACTCTATAAGTATCTATTTCATGTATGGCTTGATTCTAAATCACATAATAAAGTTACACCAATAAAATAATAATAACACTCGTTAAGCGTTAATAATATGCTCATTCATAGTGCCATAATACCACAATAACAAATTTACATTTTTAACAATCATAGTATTGCATTACATCAACAATTACAGACTTTTGTGCAGAACAAAAGTCATTCCTGGACCTACTGCTAACTAGCGCTGCGGCGCGATGATGGCACTGTGGCACGAAGCCCAGGCCATTGGCCGGCGCTGCGGAACAAAAGTGGCGCTGCAGCTTCTACTTTAGCGCTGCGGTACGAACTTCTGAGCTGCGTCACTGAATTTGGCGCTGAGGCGCCGAAACTTACAGAACACAGAACAAAGAACACAACACAACAAATTTTTGTCTATAACTTAATTTCTAACACTAATTCATCATGCATAACATACATAAATTACTCATACACATTACCCATCATGCATATACTAATTTAAACAACAATTTTAGAAAGATTAAATTCTTGAAAGCAATGTTTTAAAAACCAAAACTCCATGTTTGATATTTATTTGAAACTGTGAACACGGTAACCACAATTATATATCAAATTGATTCCTTTGAGCTACTTTCTCTGTATTTCTTAACAACTAATATATTCAAAGTTCAATTTCACATATTAGTTCAAAATCCAATACTAATTTTGTTATCCTACAAAACACATTCATACATGTGTTCACTGCAAAACCATTTCTTTACTTGCAGACGTAATTAGCATACAATTCTTTATCTAACACTAGTTCTAATCCTCATAACCACATACAATCACTATAATTCAATTGTATAACAGCAATTACAGAAATTTGGAATTCACAACAAGTATAAAACTCGTAAACATAGAAACTAAAACTCACGTCGTTAAAACACTCTTATATATATATATATATATATATATATATATATATAAAATAAGGTTATGATCATACCTTTTGTTGCTTAAGAAATCCTTGTTAATCATTGAGAATAGCTTGAAGAACTCAGAACTTTCTCTTGCTTCTCTCTCTCAGACTCTCTCTCAAACCTCTGACAACCTTCTTTTTCTTTTCTTAGGCTTAAGCCAAATACATTATACGTAAACTAAAACTAAACAAACGCGCGTCTTTTCAAACGTTTTAAAAATTGACGTCTACTAATGATCTTATTAAATTATCAGTTACATTATTAATATATATTATTTATATTTTATTTATTTAATTTATATTATTAATAATTCAAAATTAAAAAATCCAAAAGCCATAAGGCTCCGTTTGGCAAAATTCTTTAAAAATTAAAGACTTAATATATTTAAGCCTTGTTTGGTAAAACTAAATTAAACTCCTTTAATTTATTTTAATAACTCTTTTATAATATAGTTATTTGTCACACTTCATTTAATTAAGTTTTCATACTTAATCTAATTAATTCTAATAACAATTTATTGAATAATATAATAATTCATTTAACCATTATAAACTCTCTAACTTAATTATTAAATTAAATTAGAATACTATCTCAAAATAATTAATTTCCTTAACTCATTAATTATTTATTAAACAAATAAATAACCAAATCAAATCAAAACAATTAAACAAATATTTATTCAACAATAAACACATCCATTAAATATTTATATAATTCAATAAATATTTAAAATTATAAATAAAATTATGGATTATTACATCATTCCCTCCTTACAAGGATTCTGTCCCCGAAATCACAACTCAAATAAATCATTCATCACAGTCGGTTCTACTCGTATATTTGATATCATCACGTGGGTATTTAGAGCCTTTAACTCTATCTTCATTCTTTATAAGTCGTACAAAATGGGTATTTGTGTTAACAACATCGCACTCGTACCCGTATACGAACTTCTACTCAACGCGTCAGCTACCACGTTTGCTTTTCTAGGATGATGTTGAATGGTATGGTCGTAATCTTTCAACAGCTCGAGCCAACGTCGTTGCCGCATGTTGAGTTCCTTTTGGGTGAAGAAATATTTGAGGCTTTTATGATCTGTATAAATCTCCACTTTTTCCCCATACAGGTAGTACCTCTAGATCTTTAGCGCAAAAACGACTGTTGCCAACTCCAAATCATGAGTAGGATAATTCCTCTCATATTCTTTGAGTTGTCACGAGATACATGCTATGACTTTCCAATGTTACATGAGAACACATCCTAACCCTTTGCCCGAAGTATTGTTGTAGATAACAAATCCATCCGAACCAGATGGTATTGTCAGAGCAGGTGCCGAAATGAGTCTCTTCTTGAGCTTTTGGAAACTCTTCTCACATTCCTCACTCCATATAAATTTTATATCTTTTCGAGTCAGCTAAGTTAACGGAGTAGCGATTCGAAAAAATCCTTCCACGAATCTCCGATAATAACCAGCTAAGCCCAAAAAGCTACGTACTTCGGTCACTGACTTCGGTTGCTCCCAACTTTATATTGCTTCAATCTTCGTCGGGTCAACAAATACTCCTTGTTTTGACACCACGTGCCCAAGGAATGCTACTTCCTCAAGCCAAAACTCGCATTTCTTTAGCTTGGCATATAGCTTGTTATCACAAAGCCTTTGAAGTACCAACTTCAAATGGTGCTCATGATCTTCACGGCTTTTGAAATAGATGAGAATGTCATCAATAAAGACAACAACGAACTGATCTAAATATTCCTTGAACACACGGTTCATCATATCCATGAAAGTAGCAGGAGCATTAGTCAATCCAAAAGACATGACTAAGAATTCATAATGCCCGTACCGAGTTCTGAAGGCAGTCTTTGGAATATCTTAATTTTTAATCTTCAGCTGATGATATCCAGAACGAAGATCGATCTTTGAAAAGAATTGTGCTCCTTGCAACTGGTCGAACATGTCATCAATGTGAGGTAGCGGATACCTATTTTTAATGGTGACATGATTTAATTCCCGGTAGTCAATATAAAGTCGCATACTCCCGTCTTTCTTCTTTACGAATAAAATAGGAGCACCCCAAGGAGATGTACTAGAACGAATGAAACCGATGTCAAACAACTCCTGTAGTTGGACCTTTAACTCTTGAAGTTCAATAGGAGTCATTCGATATGGGATTTTAGAAATGGGTTTTGTAATAGGTTCAAGGTTAATAAAGAATTTAACTTCACGTTCTAGGGGTAGACCGGGAAGTTCTTTAGGAAATACGTCAGGAAATTCACTAACAACATAAATATTATTCAAATCTGACGTATTTTTGTTCAAGTCCATGACATGGGATAAGAAAGCTTGACATCTATTTTTCAATAAACGAATGACTTTATGGCTTGATATGACAGTGATTGACTTTAGTGGTTTGGTTGCTTGAATTTGCATAACAGGTTGGTTAGGAATATGAAAACTAACAACCTTACGAAAATAATCAATTTTAGCATGATGAGTGGTTAACCAATCAATCCCTAAAATTACATCAAATGCAAGTATCTTTAAAGAGATGAGATCAACAGGTAATGTGATGGTGCCAACTTGAATCAAGCAAGATTTATAAACAGTGGATGTAATAAAAGTTTCTCCAAACGGAGTTTCAATAGATAAGTCAAAGTCTAATTTCTCAGGAGTCAAGTTCAAACATTGAGCACAAGCAGGAGAGATAAAAGAATGGGTAGAACCGGTATCTAATAAGGTATAAACTTCGCAAGAGTTTATGTTTAGCTTACCCGTGATCACCTCATTCGGGTTTCTCGCGTTTTGGGCAGTCACGACAAACGCTCTTCTAGGAACCACCGACTTTGGCTTTTCCGGGATAGCCTTTGGAGTCACCATCCCCACTGGACTTGGTTTTGCTACAGGACAATCTCGAGCTATATGACCTTCCTTTTCACAGTTATAACATACCTTAACTTGTTGTGGGTAGTTTGGGCTAATGTGTCCTTCTTTCCCGTATTTATAACATACGATCGGTGATCGTTCTCCTCCCCTAGAAATAGGTGATGTTGGTGCTGACGTCTTCACATTGTCATTGTTGTACCTCCTCTTTTTGGAAATCTCCCCCCGACTCGCTTCTTCTACTATCATGGCCACGATTACCACCAAAGTGGTTACTGCTTTTGTCCGGATATTTTTCTCCCCGCTTGTTATCATTGCTCCGGTGACTGCTGCCACCGGTATGACCCTGGTTGTGGTCCTTCGGTTGAACAGACTAATTATCTCGCTCTAATAATTGAGCCCTGTTCACAACATCTGAATATAGAGAAAATTTGTGAGAGATAAGGTATTGACGAATTTCGGGTTTCAAACCTCTTAGAAACATCTGCGTCATACGTTCCTCATTCTCTACCAAATGAGGTGCAAACCTGGATAACTCCGCAAACTTAGCCTCGTACTGGGACACAGTCATGTTGTTCTGTTCCAGTCTGATAAACTCTACTTCCTTCATATGATGAATACTTTCAGGAAAATACTTGTCATTGAACAGTTTCTGGAATGCTTCCCAAGACATGTTGAGTGCGACTGACTGGGTACGCTTCACAGATTTCCACCAGCAATCTGCCTCACCACGGAACATAAAGGTGGTGAATGGAACCTTCTGTTCCTTTGTGCATCCCAAGACATCAAATATCTTGGTAATTTACTAAACACACGTTTTCGCCTTGATTGGATCTGGCTTTCCCAAAAACTCTGGTGGTCCCAACTCTTTGAACTGCTTGGCTATGACAAGCCGCGCGTTGCTATTATTTCCACTCGTATTTTATACACGAGTCTCCCTCGTCTGATTTTGCATGAACTGCCAAAAGCTTCTAAACATCACATCATTCATCGTTTGATCAGTGGTGTTGTTTATAGGAGGAACACTACCGTCCTGTTGCACGTTCTCCTGGTTGGTGATTAAAGGTGTCTCCACTGTCTCATTCACTCCACTGCTAATATTTTCAGCTGTCATTCTCAAATACTGCCATAAAATAATGGTTAATTAAAGAAATTGACATTCCACATATTATCCCTATATTCCGACCGACCAATTAAACACAAATAAGCTTAGGTAGGACACACTAGCGAAGAATTTACTCGTCTCTCCCCACCTAGTTCTATTCCCCGATCTCCGCCAGAAACCATATCCCTAAGCTCTGATACCAACTGTGACGCCCCAAAATAGGTCCACACAACCCATTCTGAGTTGCCAAATACATGGTACAGAAAATAACTACAATTTCATTATTACAATTGTCGTGCAAAATACGACAACATATATGCTGTAAGTTTAAATACAAATATTGTCTGCTGGACAACATCCAAACTCCAATAAGTCCTCATTACACTTATTGATACACTATTTTACAAAATAGTGAGGACTACTAAAAAAACTGTCTTGAAACATTACTCCACACCCCGACTAGTTCCCACTATATTCTCACCTCCTGAGAAGAAAAATGGAACAAAAAGAAAAAGGATGAGCTCAACTAACCCAGTAAAGAATATTATGACTAAGATAATGTAGAACAAATTATCGTTAGCCTTCAATAAATCAGATAAAATATAATGGACAACAAGTTTTAGATCAAAATTCGCTGCGGAAATAATAATTCATTAGAAGAGTTAAGTAGAGAATGAAGTCTACTATATTCTATGATTTAATAGTCCATCATCAATATTTTATCCATGTAACATCAATCAATATACATTTTGAATTAAATATTCATCTTTGCACAACGGGCCAAAGATATTCATTTATATCACCAGTTGATCATGTTCATCTCAACACATGTCCATATTTGCACTACGGGCCAAAAATATTCATCAAGTAATCATTCATCTTTGCACTACAAACTAAAGATATTCAGTTATATCATCATTTAGGATTGAGGATGATGAAAAATATCTAAAAAAAATGAATCCAATGAGATAAAAGGACAAGGATTAGGAATTCGTACTTTGATTTATCTAAATTCAAAAAAACTCCATAATAGTCGATTGTGGAGCAAAAATTCAAGAATGAAGATCAAAACATGGATACAATCAAAGATAGTAACCATAATAGACAACTAGGGCAAAGAAAAGAAAATTTAATTTTTCTATGAATAGTTGTGACGCCCCCAAAATAGTATACAACACTCATTCTGAGTTGCCAAATATATGGTACAAAAAGCAAACTACAACTTTAATAATACAATTGTCGTCCAAAATACGACAACACATACTGTGAGTTTAAATACAAATATTATCTTCTAGACAATATCCACACTCAAATAAGTCCTCATTACAATTATTCAAACACTATTTTACAGAAATAGTGAGGACAGCTAAAACATCTTTCTAGACCCATCACTCCATACCCCGACTAGATCCTGCTATGTTCTCACCTCCTGAGAAGAAAAATGGAACAAAAAGGAAAAGGGTGAGCTCAACTAGCCCAGTAAAGAATATTATGACTAAGATAATATACAACAAATTATCATTAGTATTCAACAGGGAAAAATCTGATACAATATAATCGACAACAAGTTTTAGATCAACAACTGCAGCGGAAACAGCAAACCATTAGAAGAGTCAAGTAGAGAATGAATTCTACTATCTTCTAAGATTTAAAAGTCCATCATCAATATTTTATCTCTGTAACATCAATTAATAATCATCTTTAACCAAATATTCATCTTTGTACTACAGGCCAAAGATATTTATGTGTATCACCAGTCGGTCATGTTCATCTCAACACATGTTCATCTTTGCACTACAGGCCAAAGATATTCATCAGGTAATCATACATCTTTGCACTACAGGCCAAAGATATTCAGTAATATCATCATTTAGGACTGAGGATGATGAAAAATATCTTAAAGAAAACGAATCCAGTGAGACAGGAGGACAAATAGTAGGGATTCGTATAACAGTTTATTCAAGATCAATAATACTTCATAATAATCAATTGTGAAGCAGAATTCAAAAATAAAGATTAAAACATGGATTCAATCAAAGATAGTAACCATAATAGATATCTTGGACAAAAAGAGAAAATTTTATTTTTTGGTGAATAGTGCCATATTCGTGAATAATGCCGTATACGTGAATAGTAACGTATATGTAAATAGTAATCCCGACACAAAAAATTCTAAATTTGATAAAAAGTTCATATCAATATTTCGGCATAATATCATTTAAGAAAATATCATTTAAGAAGAAGATAATATCCCTTACCTCAAAATAACTGTACTTCTGACTGATTATCGGATATGAGGCTGAATGAAACTTGTGCTGAATAGTAACTTTCAAAGTATCTAAATACTCACAAAATACACTCAATAATCTAGAGAGAGAAAGAGAGAAAACTTATGAATTCTAGTGTGATTTTCAATTCTAACTTAGCCCTCTATTTATAGGAAAATGTTAGCACGCCGAAGCAGACTTAACCTGCAACATGATGGCTTTACCTGCTACTATTCTTACCCACCACATTTGAATAAAAGTCTCAGCACATTTCTTCACCAACCAAGAGTAGGGCCCACCAATTCTA